>CAUYQV010089320.1:0-13019 GCA_963574575.1 Galagoides demidoff
AGACTTTACCTCCTTCATGTTTACATGGATGGAGCTGAAACATATTCTTCTTAGCAAAGTATCTCAGGAATGGAAGAAAAGGTATCCAACGTACTCAGCCCTACTATGAAACTAATTTATAGCTTTCATATGAAAGCTATAGCCCAATTATAGCCCAATATGGGGAAGAGGGAGGGGCGGGGAGGGGTGAAGAGGGGTGGAGGGAGGGTGATTGATGAGACCACACCTATGGTCCATCTTATAAGGGTACATGTAAATCTTTCTAAATGTAGAATATAAATGTCTTAACACAATAACTAAGAAAATGTCATGAAGGTTATGTTAACTAGTTTGATGAAAATATTTCAAATTGTACATAAAACCAGCACACTGTATCCCATGACTGCATTAATATACACAGCTATGATTTAATTTAAAAAAAAAAACCCAACTGTAAAGTACAATTTCACTTTAAAAGAGGTAGGGGGCGAAATATGGTAAAGGTCAGAAAGAAATTTAATCAAAATAAAAAATTAGGCTTGTGAAAGATTAAATCTTTTCCAATCTTTCAGCCTCAATTAGCAAATACCTCTTGATTCATCCACTTGCTATGAATTTTTACATAAATGAACCTTTGAAAAATTAGGCAATTTATGACACTTCCATAATGTTTAAACTTACAAATTTATGTCTGAGGTCTAAGGAAATCATAAAATAACATGAAAAACAAGTAATGTACATTAAATAAAGGGCATAATACACAATTGTATGTATGCAGGGAGGATAATTTAATTTATATTTAGAAAAATATTCTGTATATAGAAAAGTAACGAGAGAAAATAATCAAGAGACTCTTATAGTTGATGTTTAATTTTTTATTAAATCATAAACACATAGATCATATATATATTAATGCATCTATGGGGTACAATGTGCTGATTTCATATAGAATTAGGAATGCTTACATTGCTCTGGTTAATATATACCTGATCTCCTTTACTTAATTATTGTGTTCAGACATTTATACTCTATACTAATAGATCTGACATGAACCCTTGCATTATGCACCATAGGTGTGATCCCTCCATTCACCCTCCCTCAAGCTGACCTCCCCCCCATTCCTCCCTCCTCTGTTCTTCATCTTGGGCCATAGTTGTGATCTATTCTTCATATGAAAGTATGAGTGATTGTAAACTGATTTCATAATAGTACTGAGTACATAGGATATTTTTTCTTCCATTCTTCAGATACTTTACTAAGTAGGATATGTTCCAGTTTCATCCATGTAAATGTAAAGTCTCCATCTTTTTTTAAGGCTGCATAATATTCCATGGTATACATATACCATAATTTATTAATCCATTCAGGGGTCAATGGGCATTTGGGCTTCTTCCATGACTTAGCTATTATGAATTGAGCTGCAATGAACAATCTGGGGCAAATATCTTTGTTATAAAGTGATTTTTGGTCTTTTGGATATACACCTACTAGAGGAATTGCAGGATCAAGCAGCAGGTCTGGGGGATCCCTGAGTATTCTCCATACTTCTTTCCAAAAGGGACATATTAGCTTGCACTCCCACCAGAAGTGCAGAAGTGTTCCCTTTTCTCCACACCCACACCAATATTTGTAGTTTTGGGATTTTGTTATGTGAGCCACTCTTATGGGAGTTAGATGATATCTCAAAGTGGTTTTGATTTGCATTTCTTTGATGATTAAAGATGATGAGCATTTTTTATGTGTCTGTAGGTCATGCACCTATCATCTTCAGAGAAGCTTCTGTTCAAGTCCCTTACCCACAATGAACTTGGATTACTTGTTCTTTTCTTATTAATAAGTTTGAGTTCTCTGTGGTTCTGGTTATCAAACCTTTGTCAGAAACATAACCTGAAAATATCCTCTCCCATTCTGAGGGCTGCCTGCTTGTTTTACTTACTGTGTTCTTGGCTGTGCAGAAGCTTTTTAGTTAGATCAGATCCCAGTAATTTATTTTTGGTGTTGCTTCAATTGCCCAGGGGGTCCTCCTTATAAGGTATTCTCCCAGGCCAACTTCTTCAAGTGTTTCTCCTGCACTCTTTCTAAGAATATTTATAGTTTCATGTCTTGAGTTTAAATCTTTTATCCAGTGAGAGTCGATTTTTGTTAATGGTGAAAGGTATGGGAGTGAAAGGAGTATAGACTAATTTATAAGGCAGACCAGGGAGTGGGGTGAAGAGGAAGCCCTTTATTATTTTATGATCATCTGAGGGACTAAAAAAAAGAGTGAAAGATAGATAAATAGACATATAACCTTATCATTTTTATTACCTTATGACATATAACCTTATCATTTTGATTACCTTATATGATCAAAATCATATAACCTTATGATTTTGAATATCACTGATGTCACTGAATGGTTAAGAAAGATTCTTTGGTTATCATGTACTTTTCCAAATAACACAGACCTGGGGAAAGACATTAAAAGATAGTTGTGATAAATTGCAAAGTATATTCTTATTGTGGGAAAAGAGATGGATGTCCTAGTATTTATTTAATTATATCTCTTAGGTTTAGCTGTAAAACTAAAATTGACTATAAGAGACAGTTATTTTTTTTGGGGGGGGGGGAATAGCTAACACCAGTCATTTTCAGATAAAGTTCTGTTTCAACTCATTTAAAAAAATGGTATTTTTGTCTCTCCTCTTCTCTCCCAGGATTAATGCAACTTCATCATTCAGTGTGGAAGGTTGTCCCCTTCTCAGTCTGGCCACTGCTGAGGCTGGCCCCACTGAAAGTTTCACCATTCTGTCATGTTTTGTGGTTTCAGGTGAAAAGAGAGTTCAATGAAGAAAAGAAATTCAGTGTTAGGAAAATATAAAAATATTATTTTTATGTATATGATTTTATGGATAAAAATTCATACCAACATACCATTAAGATTATTAAGTAAGGTGGAAGAGTTTGCTAAAAATCAGAAGATAACAGCAATAATGTTGGGAGTAAAATAGTGGAGGTGCATATCTGTGTTCTTCAAGAGAAGAAAGTTGGTGCAAGTTTATGGCTGAAATGTAAAAATTATAGGAACTCGGTTATTTGAGGATACTCATTTTGAAATTTTAAGACTTAATTAAGATTTAAAAGACTCAGCTCGGTGTGTGGCTCAAGTGGCTAAGGCGCCAGCCACATACACCTAAGGTGGCAGGTTCGAATCCAGCCTGGGCCTGCCAAACAACAATGACAGCTGCAACCAAAAAATAGCCAGGCATTGCAGCGGGCACCTGTGGTCCCAGCTACTTGGGAGGCAGAGGCAAGAGACTCACTTGAGCCCAGAACTTGGAGGTTGTTGTGAGCTGTGATGTCACAGCACTCTACCCAGGGGGACAGCTTGAGGCCCTGTCTCAAAGAAAAATAAAAGATTTAGAAGATTCAAAATATTTATTAAATGTTTGAAATTGTAAAGACAAAACACATCATTAAATAACAGGGGATACTGTAAGACCCAAGGGAATACAAGAACCTTCAGCTTGTAGACGTGCTGCAGCCAGCTCTAGCTAGGTTTCAGACCAATTTCACTTGCTCACCTTCTGCTTACTGTCACATAGCTGCAATGTGACATCCCTTGTGTGATGCTTAGATGTTACTGTGTAATCTCTGGAGAATATATCAAGAAACCATGGTGAGGGTAGTAAGGCACTGTATCCATAACTTAGAATCTAGGTAATGTGACTTGCTAATGACAATATTTGCTATTTATGTGTAAATATGCTGAAGTATCAGGGTGATGGTGTTAGAGTATGAAATGTTTGGTAAAACCTATTGTGGATTTCCCTTATTAAGTCAGAACCTCACCTGGGACAAGTAGAAAACCATCACTTCCAAACTGAGCACAGTGCCCTTGAGGAACTGAGGAAACTATGAAAGCCTATTTCACTGAATGTTATCCAGCTTCACATCTCCTGGTGAGATTTGCTCAGAATGTATTCATTGTACGGCAGTAAATTGTAACCTCTCCAAGTGGTGAATGTCATAATGTTCCATTTCCATCGAGCCTCCATCCAAGTGCTCTGTAGGACTCTCGCAAAACATCACAGAAACTGGCCCATGTTGACAATTTAACACATGGCTTAGCAACTTCCTCAGCAGGTACCACTTGCTCGCTCATCTGTGGGTCCCATTTCATGGAGCTCTCCCTTTTTGTTTTACTGGCTGTCATCTGTTGACATCATTTATTTTTCTACCTTATGGATTAGAGTACAGTCCATTACTCAATTTTAAAACTTTTACATAGGTCTCTTTTTATCAGTTTCTACATTTCCATAAATTTAACACTTAACTCCATTTAAATGAACTATATGTTTTCTTTTGGAAATGTGAATGCCAGATACAAAGAGAGGCAGTCATCTTCTGTAGGAGCTGAAGGTGATCAGCAGAAACCACAAATTCTAGTCATGGTATTCATCACTCCCATTCTGCTACCGTAGCTGGGTGCCAGTCATAGCCTTTGAATGTGGGCTTCTGATGCTTACTCCATTTTTCACCATCGTGCCTCCTCAGCTAATCTGTGAAATAAAAGCAGAATCCTAAGCCCCCCTCAAAGGAGTAAATAGGTACCCTTCAGCTGAAAAGACCCCAGAAAAGTTTAAAAATGGTTTCCCAGGCACTGCAAGATGGAAGATGGTCATGTCTCAGTACACCCCCTCCTTTTTGACCTTTTAACAGAATTCTTACTTAAGAGTTAAGAGACATAAGTGGAAACAAGCCTTGAAAACAAGAAACAGATGACTCATTTCTCCACTGATTACAGTCAATTCCCTGATGTTGTATCTGGACCCCCCTCTGCTTTGCAGGCTTGAATGAGCCCCTGACCAGTGTCATAGTTGATTCCTTCCTAAAAACTGAGCAGTTCACAGAACCTGTGCCCTTAGTGCATTTTTGTTCTCTGCTTCAGCTTTCGATGAAGGCGTTGATTTTCTACTTTGTATTTTACCTTTTAAGCCTAAGTCAGCTCTCCTACCAGACTGAGCTGTAAGTTTCTTAAATCCAAGTAATTTTTTCACTCATCCTTATAACCCTAGAAAAAAATACACGATAATGTAAAAAATGTAAAATAGTCTATACGTGCCCCCGATAAAAGTGACTAATTTTGTATTTAAATTTTTTTCCTAAAAAAAAATTTTTTTTTCCTAAATGGATTATTTTTTGTATTGGATCACAGGGAGAAGATTGTCTGAGGTTTTATTTTACCTACACCAGGCTGTATAGTATGTATGTTTGCACATGTGTGCACAGACATGCATACACCTCATTGCAGAATAAATGAATGATTGATTTTACCTTTAAGTAATACACGTGTAAAGCTAGTCAACTATGTTACAGATTTTGAAAACTATGAAGTAATAGGAAGAAGTTAAAGACTAGCTTGTATTTCCAGTTGTTAATTTGCTTTGGCTTTCAGGAGAGAGGAGAAAACTTCAAGTTCATGTCTCCATTAATCAATTTTCAGGCTAACCTCATTGTGTGTTGCAGTCACTTAATTTCATTACACAGCAAAGTAGCAATTTCAAGAGTGTTCAGCACTGTCAGTCAGCCCACCAGTGTCCTGTGAAAGATGGACAGCATGTCATTTTTAAGGCATCTCTTTTCCAGTGTAGTTTCAGTTTTTAAAGCCTTTTCTTCACTCATAAAATTGCAACAGATTTTCACACTTTTTAACTACCAGAATTGGCTGTGGAGTTTTTTAAAGAAAAATTAAATCGAGCTAGATGAAAATGAAAGCTAGCATATTTTATGCTATTGTAAGCCCTTAAATTGAATATGTCATATGAATGTCATTAAATTAAAGCGTGAGTTTTCAGAATTAAGAGACAGTCCTGGTATAGAAAAGGAATGAAATCCACAACAGAAGAAATGGTTAGATTAAGCCATGAAAGAAAATAATGAAAGAGGGAATAATAATAATAGGATTGGTTTGGGTTTTAGTCAATAAAGTAGCTAAAAAGAAGATAGAATCGAGACTTTAGAGGACAATGAAAGAAGAAAATAAAGCAGTGAATAATGGCCTATGTAAAGACTCGGAAAATATCAAAGGTTTAGAGCTGAGAGAATAGTCTTATATTTCTGCTTTTTAAAAGAAATATTGGAATTGTTGTTCCCATAAGTCACCTAGAAACTTAATTCTATTACCAGAGAAATGAATGGTATATGTAGCCTCCTATGTGCAATAATACACCTAAGATTGCTTTTAAAAGGTCTTTTTCATCAGATATAAGCACTGTGAAGTCTCTATTACACAAAAGTATAAGAAAAACAGAAGCCAAAGCAACTCTACAAATCAAATATTTTAATTGAGGATTTCTGTTCCAAAAGATTAAAAAATAATTTTTTGTTGTTGTTTTGTAACTAACTTATTTATCCTACAATACTCTTGTCATATTTAAATTCAAACTACATAAATAATTTTTAAGGACTATTCATGAGACCTGGAAGCAATTTCCATTATTATTCACCTTGGGATACCTGTTGAACTCTTTCCATGGAGAAAATGATGACTTAGAAAGGTCACCTTACCAAATTGAAGAGATGGATGAAAATAATTGAGTGATAAACACTTTACTGGCTAATCTAGCAAAATGGATGTGATGTTTCTATAGGGATTAAGGAATATCATGTAATTCCATTGCTTTTGTTTCTGGAACTCAAAGTTTTCAAATATTTAAAATAAGAAGTCAAGGTTGGCATTGAAAAAAGTATTGAAAGGCCATGAAGCATGTCCCTTATTACTCTCCTGTGAGGTCCTCAATGAAGATTTATTTCCTGGGATCTAATATACTTAATTTTATTTTATTTTATCAAATTATATTTCCATTATTTTACTATGATGACATACTAGATTTAAAAATACAAACTAGAAGAACTGACAAGGGATTATGCTACTGAATTAATACAGTATTACAAGGAGTTCGTATCACTGCTCTGGGTTACAATTTTCCAGAATGACTAGTTCTATTTTGGCAGAAAAAAAAAAGTACAAGATTTGTTTGAGAATTCATGTCTTCTAGTCAGAAGTCTTCTGTGAAAGTTAGGATTGTCTTGTAAAGTTATTTCTCAAGCAGATTGACTCAGAGCACAGCATGACTTATGATGCCATTACTTTGTATAAACAGTTCAGCCTTATGAGTAATGCTGGCTGAGGTCATGATTTTTAAGCACTTATGGTTTTCCTTGAACCCAAAGCGTTTGACAAAACATACTTTAGGAAGAATTTAAACAAACATGTTATATTAAAAGGGCTTTAAACTTGTTATGTATTTATTAATATTGATGAATTTCACACTTTAAATTTTGAGAAAACAAAAGAAATTTTTCAGAGATAAATTTCTCATAGTGGCAAAGCTCAGTAATAGAGACAAGGGCTCTAGACTTGTACCAACTAGATTTAGTCATTTTCTCTGGGGTTCTATTTCCTGTTTGGTAAAATGAAGAAGTTGAAGTAGCTGATACATAAAATCCCTTGTAAATCAGTACATCTAAAATTCAAGTTGTTTTATCCACTTTGTTTTTTTTTTTTTTTTTTTGAGACAGAGTCTCATTTTATCGCCTTTGGTAGAGTGTTGTGGCATCACAGCTCACAACAACCTCCAACTCCTGGGCTTAAGGGATTCTCTTGCTTCAGCCTCCCGAGTAGCTGGGACTGCAGGCGCCCACCACAACGCCTGGTTATTTTTTTGTTGCAATTTGGCTGGGGCTGGGTTCAAACCTGCCACCCTCAGTATATGGGGCTGGCACCCTACCCACTGAGCCACAGGTGCCACCCAAGTTGTTTTATCTATTAATACAGGTTTAAAAAATAATTTTAATAAGGTTTTAATTTTAGAATTAAAACTAAGATTTGGATTTACAGAAAATTGTGAAGATAGTATATACTGTTTTTCACATCTTCCATGTGATACATCTGTCATAATTAATGAAACAATTGATGCGTTATTAACTACAGTCTAGACATTATTCAGATTTTCTTAATTTTTACCTTATGGTCCTTGCCTGTTCCAGGATCCCATCCAAATACCATAGTACATTTTGTATAACACTCATGCCACATTTCCTTAGGCTCCTCTTCTCTGTGAAAATGTCTCAGACTTTCCTTGTTTTGATGATATTGACCATTTCGAGGAGTATGGGTTATTACAGTATTTTTCAATAATAAAATTTGTCTTCTATTTGCCTATAGGTCTTTGGAAGAAAACTGCAAAGGTAAAATGTCATTCGTAACACATCACAACAAAGGTGTATACTGTGAACATGATTTCTCATTGTCGACATTTACTTCGATGACCTGGGTGAGGTTTTTTTTTTCAGTTCTTTCCATTGTTGGCTTTTTTCTTCCTCCTTCCTATATTCAACTCTTTGGTAGAAAGACACATGCACAGCTCATACTGAAAAAGCGGAGAGTTATGCTCCATCTTCCTGAGGCTGGGATATCTCCATGAGTTACTTGTTATACTTTTCATGATGTTCTACTGGTCTTTTCAGGGGTCTGGGATCATTTCAGGTTTATGAATGTAGCTTTTGAATTTTTCTCTGGGTTCTATGCTACGATATCTCTGGCTCTTACATTAATGGTATAAAAATTGAAAGTTCTCTCTGTTCATAACATTTTCAACCACCCTGCCTTTGTCACATTTTCAAACCAGAATTTAAAGAAAATTTATTTTTTTGTTCAGATCTCACTAGAAGATAGTTGAGTATTATTGATGAAAATCATAGTTTTGTAGACAGAACAGGAACTAGTTTAGAAGTATTTCTCTATAGATGCCATTATACAACTCACATCAATGAGATCTTGATAATGTGGTCTTCTGACTGGCAGTATTCACATCACCTGGAAACCAGGGGGGTGGGGAACCTGAGGCCTTGGGGCATATGTGGCCTGCTGGGTCCTTGACTGCACCCTTTTAAACAAATTTGAACTTCACAGACCAAATCCCTAAATTTTGATTCAGGTAAAAGCAATATGTTTTTTAAAAACCCTCCAGGAGCCCCAGCATAGTGGCTCACTCCTGCAATGCCAGCACTCTGGGAGGTGGAGGAAGAAAGATCCCATGAGCTCAGGAGTTCCAGACCAGCCTGAGCAAGAGTATGACCCTGTCTGTACTAAAAAAAGAAAAACAAAACAAACAAAAACTAGCCAGTCATGGTGACTCCTGCCTGTCGTTCCAGTTACTAGGGAAGCTGAGGAAAGAGGATCGCTTGAGCCCAGGAGTTGTTGTGAGCTATCATAATGCAATAGCAGTCTACCCAGGGCAAAAGGTGAGAGTCTGTATAAAAAAAAAAAAAAAAAAAACCCTCCAGGTCATTCTGATTCTTCAAAATTTGACAACCCTCTTAAATTACAGAAACTGAAAAGAAACAAGTCCCAAGAATTTAAAAGAACAAACATGTATCAATGTTATGTCACATTGTTTCTTAATGCGCTGATCCTACTCCTTTCCTCTTTTCATATCTTTACCATCTTCTGTTATTTCAATAACATGCTTTTTTCACATTAGTTGTGGCCATTGCTAAAAGTTGAGTGCAACTAATTCAAGCACTCAGCAGGAATTCTTACCTCGAAAGGTTATGTCTAATTGGAGAAAAGATTAGTAATTAGCATTCAATTTAAAAAGTCTCAGCTCAGCCCAAATTAAATCATCCCAAGTAATATTTTATAACTGGAATAGAGGGAAAGAAGAGGAATAAAAGTATTTAAGAATATATGCATGGACCCTGACCCCTGCAATAGTACTTTATTGCCTGCTGTTAAATATGGTAAGAAACATGTACTTTAGTTTTTACTGTCATGATTGCTGTTAAAAAGAGAAAATAAACAGGATTGCTTCTAGGACTTCCTTCATCCTAATGTGTAACACGGGAAGAAAGAAATGGGAAAAAAAAATTAAAAAGCATAAGGAGGAGTCAAAGTGGGGAAGAGTAATGTAGGAAGAAAAGCATGATGAAGGAGGAGTGAAAATGTGCCAGATGGAGTAAGAGAGACTCTATAAAGTAAAACAATGAGGAAAAATGTAAGGCCACTTTTGCGAAAACAAGTCGTTTGTCCAGAAAAGGACTTGGATTCAGGAGACCTGACCCAATCCTATGTATACCATTAATTGGTATGTGGTTGAAATACCTGTTCAGCTCTCTTGCTTTTTCTGTTTTCATTTGTCTCTCTGAGGAGAAGAGATCCCAATTCCTGCCTACACCTATTGTATAAGAAAGTACAATGATAAGAACTAAATATAGATTTATTTCTTTAGTTGGGGATGGAATTGAAAGGCTTCTAAACTTCTGTTCTCTATATCTTACTGGACTTTTAAAACACAAAAAGGCATCAGATAAAATAAAAATAAGCTTTGGACTTCAAGAGACACTAAACCAAGTCTCCCCTTTTAAAAATCCAATGCCATTTTAAGCCTCAAGATGTTAACTTAAAAGCCAAACACTAATTAGCAACCAACACTAAGCTCATCCCAGGTCCTTCAATTTTATTTTGTGTTTGTTAACTTTTTTTTTTTTTTTTTTTTTTTTTTAAAGTTTTTGGCTGGGGCTGGGTTTGAACCCACCACCTCTGGCATATGGGGCTGGCGCCTTACTCCTTTGAGCCTCAGGCACTGCCTGGGAACATTTTTTTGAGGTCTGGAAGGTAAAGTACATTTATTTAACTGAACATACATGTAAGTCTTTTTTCATATTTAAGGTTGAGAATAGCATACATTGTAGTAACAAAAAATGTAAACCAGCAGTATCTCCAAAAATACATTTGGTTTGCTTACACTCCATTAAAAAATAAAATCTTTTCAATGCTAATATTCTCAGCTACACTTGACCTGCTTAAGTAATACTGGGCACCAGTCAAGCAGAACGTTGTCCTGAAAGAATTTGTATTATAAAGCTTTGAAAGTGAAATTCAGTTCAACTCAACTCAGTTAAAATTCATGTGTGATTACTTCCACTAAGAAAATTCCTATGTTCTTGGTAAACAAAAGTGGATAAACCATGTCTTTTATGTATAAAAGGCCCAGTTTCACAAGGAAAACATATATTTGCACTACAAATTATAATACAAGTCAAACTATAATAGTTGCTAGAATTAAAATTCAAAATTATACATATAAATCACATATGTACACTTTCATAATTCATATTTAAATTTTAACATATTCCTTAGCCTCAAATTATTTTAATAAGAAGTAGTAAGGGGAATCCAGATCTAGATTCAGCAGCAATGCAATTTATACCTAAGTAATGGCAAACTATGATCAAGTAAAAACATTCTGGGTCATTCTCACATTTGATATTTTGATGACTGTTTCCTCAGATGTGAGCAAAGTTTATAGTATAGGTCTTAGGATTATTCTACCAGCTCACTGCCCAGAAAACGCAAAGGTTTCAGGTAAAGTAGAAAATACAGATGAAGATGGGATATACATATAGAATGGATAAATAAATTTGCAGAGACTTGGGAAACACAGAGTGAATCAAAAAAGTGAAATAGATTTATGGCAACCTGTCCACATTCTACAGAAAATGTCAAGTCTTAGCTAGTTCAACATGTCAAGCATGATCTCATTGATAAAAGCATAAATAAGAATAGCAGCTGTACCTGGATCTAGTACAGTTCCCTGTTTAATTTGTGGGTGTGTGTGTGTGTATAGTCCTGACTGACACACATTTCTCTGGCATAGTCATGAAACAGTCTTTGAAATTCTCTTATGTAAGATAATTCTAATTGTCTAATTGTCTGGTACTCTATTTGCCCATGTTGATGCTGTGTCTAGCTACCACAACAAAACTTATGTGTCTATATCTATATGATTTCCTTCCATATATGGTGGTAACAGAGAAGTCATTCTATTTTCATTTCTTTGTACATGAAAAATGCCATTTTTAGAATTTTTTAAGTAGGCCAAGAAACTACGCTTTGGCCTGGGAAAGGTCAGTGGAACACATCTGCCAACATCTGCTAGTGTGGTGAAGTCATTGCTTAGCATTGTATAAAGTTCACATGCCAGGAGCTTCCCCATACTGGCAATTAATAGACTTTTGTTGAGAGGCAAATTTAATACAGCCACTTCTATACTTGAATACAAATATATTACATCTAGAAAAGCTAATCGATGTATTATTTTAACTCAGCATCTCTATTCTAGGTATCACATAAACAAAGGACTCAAACAGACCTTGAAAAATCATTTAGAATTTCTCCCTACATTTATCCAACATAACATCCAGAATAATATTTAAAATATGTAACTAACCATTGTGAGTCCTGTAATTGCTGAACTAGGGACAGCCCTAGTCCCTAGGGTGGGAGCTGGGTGTCCAAGATCACACGGAGGCACTGGAAGGGTGTTGGGGTACTACTTTAATCAACTTGAATGGTTGACATAGTTCAACATAGTTTTACATCTTGTCTTTGGGAGCATTTTCTCTTAAAATCTGCTCTGGGAGTATGTAAACTAAGCATGAAAAGCCTCCCTTTCTTCTGTTACCCTAAAATACATCTCCAGCTGACCATAGCACAATTTTAATAAAAGCTGCTCTTTATTTTGAAAGAACTGCAAGGAAATGAGAATTCAAAACTTTCTAAAATACTGGTTATTCGTCATGGTCAATGTTACCAAGGAAATGTTTTTCAGATCTTCCACATGCATTCAAATTCCTTCCTCAAGGAGAAGCCTTATCCAATTTCATGAGCTCTTGTTGATATTCAAATACATTATTCCCTAAAATCTTATAATATTATCTCTGAATCACATAAGTTAGTACTTGGTTACATAATAACTTGTATTAAATTGCATGTTTCATGTTTGGAAAACTTTTTTTTTTTTTTGAGACAGAGCCTCAAGCTGTCACCCTGGGTAGAGTGCCATGGCATCACAGCTCACAGCAACCTCCAACTCCTGGGCTCAAGCGAGTCTCCTGCTTCTGCCTCCCAAGTAGCTGGGACCACAGGTGCCCACCACAATGCCTGGCCATTTTTTGGTTGCAGCCATCATTGTTGTTTGGTGGGCTGGGCTGGG
>CAUYQV010089323.1:0-45173 GCA_963574575.1 Galagoides demidoff
TTAATGCAATCATGGGGTACAATGTGCTGGTTTTATACACCATTTGAAATATTTTCATCAAACTGGGTAACAGAGCCTTCACCGCATTTTCTTAGGTATTGTGTTAAGACATTTATATTCTACACTTAGAAAATTTAACATGTACCCTTGTAAAATGCACCATATATTATCTGAGGCCAACAATGCTGTACATGCTCAATAATTAACTAAATAATGTGTCATCTAAAGCAAGTAAAGTTCAACATATGCAACCGTTTCTTTTGTAACTTTAATAAAGCAATATAAATCTGATGCCACGGGAGCAAGACCATTCTGATTATTATTTTTAAAGTTATTATTTATTGATTTGGTATGAGTTGAATTATCTACTATGGAAAGTGTATTTTCACTCCTTTTCTTAAAAATATATAGGGATTTATGAAAGTACAAAAATTCTAAATCATGTCATGAGGAAACGCTTTTCTTCTCAGCCAATAGTGTATTCTTTGATGTAGGAACAATGAGCACACTGACCTAAGTGAAAGTGGATTGGGTCAAGGAGAGAGATGGCCAGCAAACATGAAATGAACAACAGAAGAATGTAATATATCCTTTAAAACTTATTTTGAATATTTATCACAATTCTGGGTTCTACTTTTATTACATTTCAAATAAATAGTAATAATGCCAAAATTTCACTAAGATTTTATGTCCTGAACCCTTTTGACTTTAGGAATAATCAGATACAAATATTAATTCGGATATATTTCCTGATACTTAAAACATAATCCAACTTTGAATAATACTTATTCCATAATTTATTAAGACAGTAGATTACATAAAATATTAAAGAAAGATGGATAATGTACTTGATAAAATTTTCCCCAAGGAATTATTGAAAGTCTTGTTGGACCAGAAGTAGAATTTATAGGTAGGTATAAATGAGGGGGGGGGAGGACAGCACAGTGGAAGCCCTTGTGAGTACAGGGCACACTGCTTGTATTGGGACCCTGATTGTATGCATTTGACCCCACAGCCATCCAGGATGAACCGCTTCTCAGACACCATACCTTCAAATTCATCTTCATTAAACTTGGTGAAACCCCATTTCTTTCAGATGTGAATCTTGACAGCCAGGGAATTTGAAGTCCTGCTTAGGGCCTCCATCATGTGCTCCTTGTTGCAGTTTGGTGCGAATGGACATTATGACTTGGCCAATGTAAACCACAGCCACACTGCCCTAGGGCTTTCCAAAGGCACTGTACATACCTGTGTGTAGAGCCTAGATTGGGGACAACACAAGGTCTGACACATGAATATATATTGGAAAGGACTATCTCCAAGGTCCCTTAGAGCAACTCGTACAAGGAACAGGCTGCATACACTACCAAGGAGGCTGTTGCTTGCAGCCCTTGCACGTCAGGCCGATATGAGGAAGGGAGCATAGTCAGCTTAATTGACTGCAGGGAAATTTTTAATTCAAGGAATACAATAAATTCTCAAAAAAAGATTTTTCCAGGATTATGAAGAACTGTTGGTGTAATAGTTGAATTATTCAAAAATGTAAAAGTATTAATATTAAAATTATATATGGAGAAGAAAGGCCTAAAATTGAGGATTGAAATCTTCACATTAAAAAGCTAAAAATGGAAGAGAAAATTAAATTAAAGTAAGTATTAAAAAGGTAGTAGTAAAGAAAAGACATGAGCTAGATATCTGGCAAATAAGCCAGAAAAAGTAAAATTGTTTAAAAGATTAATAAAATTGATGAACACTTATTTAAACTAATCTAGGAAAAAAGAAAGAAAATGCAAGTATCCAAAGTAATAAATGAAAAATTAATGCAATTCCTAACTCACTTTCTGAGCCTAATCCTCATTTGAAAACTGATAAAGGAGTTATGAGAAAAGAAAATAGCAGAATAAGAATATCCTCTAGGATGACAAATTTTAAAATATCTTCAATAAAATATCAGCAAACTAAATCTAGAAATATTTAAAAAATACAGAACTTTATGATCACAAGAATTTATCCCAGGTACACAAAGTTAAACATTTGAAAATCGGTACACTTTAACAGAAAATTGAGAAAAACGCATATGATCATCTAAAAACTTGAAGAAAAATAATTTGACAAAATATGAAAGCCATTCATTATTAAAAACTCCAGGCCATAAACAGAAGGACATTTTTATAATCTAATGGAGAAGCTCAATAAAAATCGTCTAACTAGTGTAATACTATTTGTAGTATTGCATGCATTCCCCCACAATCAGAACAACAGCAAGCAAACCCACTCACAGCATCTCCATTAAAACAGTAATAATTCCCCAACCTGTTTCTTAAACTGTTTTACATGGAAACATCTGGGAAGAACCTCAGGGGCATAAGCTGTGAAGAGGCAGAGTTCTGACACATCCCCAATTTGATCAGAGTGGTCCTGCTTCTATCTGTTTTATAATAGAGGTATATATTGGGTGCTATGCCTTAGTTTTAAAATGAAAGCCTTAATTTTTAAAAAAGTTGGAGATTTGTTGAGATAATTATCTCTTAAATATTTCAAATTCTGAGATTTGTGTTATAGATGATGATCACTAAGTAGTTATATGTAGAAATTGTGGAAAATAACACCTTTCTAGCAAGAATTGATATGCCAACTTCCTCTTGTATTTTCTAAAACTAGTTAATACCTCTGTAAAAAGAAGTAAAACTCTCTTGATTAAAAATAATGTGATATTTCTGAAACTTGAATGCATTTTTGCCTGCCATAGATAAGATAACTTGTAATATACTTGTTTTTATTTGTACTACGTAAGCACAGTAAGAGATGAAATACATACTTGTAATAGTCCCATAGTTACTTACTTTGGTAGCATCACATGGGGTGAAGATTGATTTCAATTTGGATGTAAGACATGCAATTTAAATTTCTCTCAATATTATATATGACACCCATTTATTTTCACGAGACAGGCAACTAAAATACTCCCAAATTCCTTGAAAAAGGTCATAACATTTTCTTAGCTATGTAATTCTGCAATGGACAATTCAACCATTTTAAAGACAGAAGAAATCAAGTTGTTTTTTTTTTTTCAAAATTAACTAGCTAACTTTTAAGAGAAGCCATTAATTTTCTAAAAATGTACAATTTCATAAAAGAGAAAAATTAAATTTTAGAATTCAACCAAGTATGAAATTTTAATATGACATTGATATTCTTCAGTGTAATTGAAAATTATAAAGTCAGAATTAGAATTAAAATTCTAAATACAATGAAGAGGTCAAAATTTCAAAACAAAAAAAATTAAAAAAATTATTATGTACTCCGTAATTGCATTAATGTACACAGCTATGATTTAATAAAAAAAAAACTATGATACCCAATAGTAACTCAGAATGTACTTTAGATTATGAATATTAAGAAGGCTCAGACATAAACTTCAATCTAAATCTGCAAAAGAAAGTTGTATCTAACTGTGACAGCCATGAAAAAACCTCTAATATCTCAAATCTCCACTGCAAAGAGCATACTGACCAATGACCAATGGCCCCACGTGCTACAGCGTGAGATCCATTACGTATGTGCACAGAGGCCACACTTCCCAGGTGCCACTTGCAACCAACCATTGAGCCAGGTGGAGATGCAGAGCCAGGCTCTTCTGTCACAGACTACTTCAGCTTGAAGATTCCTCACTGGTTTTGCTGAATCTTTCATAGAGCTGCACTGCAGTCCTCTCCTACATTCTTCACTCCTCGACCAGAAGTGGAGAGCACCACGGTCTGAAAACTATTTCCTCTTCTGCTGCCTCTGATCTCATTTTCCCTCATTGATACTTCCCAATAAATCTCTTACATGTTTAATCCTTATAGAAGGTCTCCTTCTCCAAGAATCCAAAATAATGTAACTTTAAACTCTGTTGGAAAATATGTTTCTTATAGATTAATATAGAAAAGTGTAATTAATGTATTTTTTTCCAGAAAAAAAATCTCTTAACTACATTTATGGTGTGTAACTTACAACTTCTTAGAATTGAGAAATTACAGTAAATTTGTTGGAAATATGTTGGCTTTCAACAACTGTACCTCTGTCCTTTGAAAATTTTTTGCAAAGTCAAATGTTCTGCCCAAGTTTCTGCCAATACCCTAGTGCTTATATTTGTATTGCTATTTCTTGCTCTTAATTACCACTTCCTCTGGATTCTTGATTTCATTTTTTTACTCCCTGCATTAACAAAAATGATAGTTTTCTGTCTTCTGAATATAGAACTCAGCAATTTTCTTTGATATGTTTTGAAAATACACACTAGTCCACGCACATAGACATACGTGTCCACATGGCACTTGGTTTACCTTTGCTACGGAGTGGGGTTCTTATCAATAGCTTCAAAGGGCAAGTTCTCCTTTAGTGGATGACAGGAACTCACAAGGAAAGGTGAATCATGCGAGTGCATGTAAAACCTTGCCTGTGTAATATTTGCTTATATTCATTTGGCCAAAACAGGGGAAAATCAATAAAGTAGTTATTTACCTACAAACCATATGATTTGATGGTTTACAAATGGTTTAACATTTGCTACTTTAGTTTAACAATCAGAACTGGAATCACTCATACAATCTTCAACAAATAATAATGGGAGGTGTCATAGTCACACAGCAAAGTAGACTTATGGATAATTCCATGAAAGGGAGGAATGATGAATTGAGTACAATAATCAAATCTACCATAAAATGCAACTTGCCCAAAAACACAATAAAAAAAACTTTACTAAATAAAGTAAGTTTGCTACCTAAAGGAACTCTTTTATATCATTAAATAATAATTTTGTTATTTATAAACATAAGATGGATATTTGACCTTCAAATATAAGCTCTAACTGTTGACCTGTGAGACGTAGGGTTGTACATAGTGCAAGAAAATGATGGCAAAGAATGTGTGAAAAATTCCTCCAATTACGTTTATGAATCAATAGTCCAAACTACATGAAGTAAACTAATATTAAAATGGATAATAAATAAAATTAACATTTGCTAGATAAATTCACTCCAAAAAAAGTAAAATTAAAGTATGATATATATATATATTTTTAGCATGAAGACTGAAGACATGATTTTAACAAGGCTCCTTCTCACACAGATCAAGGACAAGAAGGGACTTATTTATCACAACCACTGCAGGGAGGATCTAAGAGGTATCATTATTTCCCAAAGCCTCAGGAAAAGAAGCATCATGAGATATTAAAATTTCTTAAATACTAATTGCAAGTGTAGTCATATGGAGATGGGGGAAGAGTAGAATTTTCCTCAAACCTACACACCTGCCTCCACTCCCCAGCCACACCTCGGTCTCCTACAAAATTCTTCTGACTGGATAAGGATTATTTTCTGAGAATTTGGCATAGGTCTCTGTGTGTGTGTATATTATTATATTTACTTATTGTCATTTGTTTACTTCATTGGATTCATTATCAACTGGACAGCTACAATGAACATTAAAGTTTCCTGTTTGCCTTGCTGGTGCAGTGGTGGCATTATTCAGCTTACATCTTACCCGGACTAACTGATAAGAAAAATTTACATAACACATAGAACAAATAAAATTGGAAACAAGAGAATTTTTTCTTTGAATCATAAATCTATAGACTTTTATGTCTTTTAAGGAGAATTCAGTGAAGACACTGAAGAAAAATTCACATTTTTCTCAGTTATGTATAATCTCTTACTATAGTTTTCTTTTGGAAATTTATTTCTGGGTAATAAGAAAGTCACATAATTGGTCCCATGCTTTAAAATAATCGATTACTCTGACCCTATGCTATGCTATTGGATGTGACTAATTGATGCCAGTCATTGTTCTTATACAATATTACAAATCTATTCCCCAAAAGCGCAAGAGAATTAACCACTAGTTGTTTGGGTGAGTGGAAGAAACTAGTCAGTAATATTTTTGGCTTTGATTATACCTCCGAGAGAAGTGTGGTAAAAATCTGAACTATTCCCGTAGCTGGTATGTGTTACTCAGAGTACAAGTACTAACTGAAAGTTGTGTCATCATGTGGAGGAAAACTAATTATTTCCAGTGCCCTCACCCAAATTTAAGTGAGTGCTAAAATATACCTGCTAGATTTTAATAGGGCTGGTGTTTACTAAGCTCTCTGTGGTTATGCGATCATGTCTATAAAAGAATATAAAATTTATTAAAGTTGCTAAATTTATGAACCTGCCAAATGAAAGGGATGGGATTCAATGACTTCAACATTGACATATTTCAGAAGCAGTTTCCAACCAATAAGAACCGAATCTGTGATTTTCCAATGCCCATTTGAGAGGAGACCGAATGTAATTGATATCCTCTCTCTGTGGGCTTTTATGGATTCTACAGGACAAGACTGTGGAAGCAGGTCTGCTTAGAGTCTGAGCACTAATACCACTTGTATCCAAGAGTGAAGATAGAGTTGGAGTCACAGAATTTCCTTAAATTCCTAGTTAAGAACTCCAAGAGTGAGATGCCAGGAAGATAGTGAAAAAGTAAAGAATATTGAAGCTAACTTAGGAAATACTAGATAAAACAGCCTTTCTCATGACAGAGCTCTCATGTATTCTATGGAGTATGATATGGGTAGGTCCCAAGATGAAATAAGATGACAAAGGCAGTAGATTACAGTTGATGGTTTTTCCTATGTGCTAGGCACATGTCTCATTTATTCTCCTAACCTGCTGATTAGGAAGCTATATTTAATCCTCTTTTCATACACGCCCTTAGGACCTTACCATGCATTAGCCCTCCTTCTTAATCTGGTCTCATCTCCCCCTGTATGTCCATTCCTCTATATTTCTATGAAGATTGGCTTTTCTTAAACTATTATTTGTTGTCTTGCTGTCCATTTTACAACATCAAGTGTATCTTTCCCTGTATCAAACAACACCCTTTCCTCTAAGTTTTAGCAAAAAGTGAAGTGTATGAACTTTGCTGACTCTCTCTACCTAGTTTTAAATTTGGGAGCAAGGCAAAACGCTTTTGAATGTTTAGCATTAAGTGATTTAATCTGGATAAATAATCACTCAACCTTCAGGGGCTTTTATTGTAAGTAACATTCTCTCCGTAGAATGATCAGCCTGACTGATTTGCTCTGCTTTCAGCCACTGAATGTACCTTAGGTGCTTTTTAGGGCACAGTAAATATAAGTAACTATATTTTCTAGCCCTCTGAAGTGAGACAGATTCTGATGCAGCCCTCTAATTCCTGTGCTTACCCGGCGTGCAGGACATTGTGTACACTAAACTAAATTAGGGGTGATGTCGCCTACTCTTCATTACTCTTAAAATATAATGAAAAATGTAAATTGATAGATTGTTTTTAATACAAAATTTAAAGATTAAATTTAATTGACACTATTACAATCTGTGTCAGTTTTGTTACTTTTATTTTTAAGTAACAGAAATCTCAATTAAAACTTTGGGAAACAATGAGCGATCTGAGCCAGTTCATGTGAAACTTAAATATTAGAAATAGAAGATTGTCGGAAATGGTTTGATTAGAGTTCTGGCTGCAGTTCTTTCTAGGTTATTCTCTTCTTTGGTCATAGGCTTTTTTACCCAGTAGGGTGGGATGATGGCTGCAGCAATTCAAGGTATCACCCCTACATACCACACTGCCCAGTAAAAGAGAAACACAGCATTTCCTCTCCACCCTGGGATGACAGTTCTAGGCTCCTAGTCTCCAAAGCTGAAGTCAATGGCAGACACAATGCCAAGAATTAATGAAAAACAAGAATTCTAATTCCAGCACTTCTAATATATGACTATGTTTAGCATCACATTTTTTCCTTTGACGTTCTGAGGTAACAAAGGTAAAAATCAAATTTTATTCCATATTGTGCTATTTTTAGAAACCTTCCCAGACCAGAAAAAGAAATATGAGAGTTACTGTTAAAATATTTTTGTACAAGCCTGTTTATATTTATTTTACACCTCCAATGTTTTAGAAATATCATACATTTCTAAATGAAGTAAATCTGAAGGGAATTCCTCGAACTGTCCAAAATAAAACACAACAATGGGCAAGCAAAATTATTATACTCTGGGTATGTAAATGGTCAAATTACAAAATAAAATATTTTTAAAAATAAAAAGGAAGTGGGGCGGCACCTGTGGCTCAAAGGAGTAGGACGCCAGCCCCACAAACCAAAGGTGATGGGTTCAAACCTAGCCTAGGCCAAAAACTGAAAATAAATAAATAAATAAATAAAATAAATTGTATGTTATAATCAAATATATATTATCTCAGTTACAATGCTTCTCCCTAAAACATTATTAAAAGTAAATGATAAAATTACCAGTTATTTGCAACATTCTGTGAAACAGGCTAAAAAATATAACAAAGAGAATAAATACCAAATAAACTAATATAAAGCTGATTAAAAAAAATCATTTTATAGGAATCTATGTTCACAATAACTTAGGCATTTCAAATAAATTTACTTTTCACTTACACCTTCCTTTTGTAAAATGAGATTTTAAAGTACAGTTACAACTACCCTATCTTCATGTTGAGTGTCACTCTAATATATTAAATCTTTTGGTGGTGATGTAATTGAAATATTCTGGGCAAGAAAAGACCAGATTTCTTTCGAACTTTACAAGTAGGAGTCACTTTTCATTACCCTAATACTAAAATTCTGTACTATTAATTGCTACATTTATAAAGTTGCTTAAAATGTATAAAATGCACATGGCTTCTTCCAACTCTTATTAAACTCTCTTGTGAATCCCATATTTACAGAGTAAGATGCATACTACTTAGCAACACCATCTATCTTGGCAACTGGACCTCACCTAATGCACTCTTTGGATATTTTTG
Source organism: Galagoides demidoff (assembly GCA_963574575.1). Taxonomy (NCBI): domain Eukaryota; kingdom Metazoa; phylum Chordata; class Mammalia; order Primates; family Galagidae; genus Galagoides; species Galagoides demidoff. The sequence goes on from CAUYQV010089323.1 coordinate 8,836, forward strand.
ACTGTTTCCTTAATATAATCTTTATTAAAAACCTGTTGGTGTACCAACTGTTCTTCTGGTTTAGGACATTTTTTTCCCCAAAAATCAGTTCAAACATAACTTCCTACACAAAACATCCCTAAACCAAATGCTACTAAAATTTTCTTTATAATATCATAGAATTAGAGGACTTTATGTGTCCAGCAATCAGGAGGGCACAAACAATGGTATATTATTAATCAATGATTATTGAATTGATAAATTCATTAATTGTATGAATGTATAAAAATGGAAACAAATGTCAGCTTCATGCTCCTTTTTCAAAAAGAAAATATCTGCAAAGATGGGCTATAATAGACAAATGTTTTTAATTAAAAAGGAAATATCCATTTTGTTATTCAAATATTAAACAAAATGTCTTTTATCATAAGTCCCTATTCTAATCTTTTTACATTGCTTTAAAAGTATTTCCTGATGCTTGATCTCTAGTTGATGTTAAAGACTTGTAAAACTCAAGTATCTTTTATTAAAATGAATTCATGGCAGTTTTTGCAAATTGCCTACCACTATAGTCCAAATGCATACCTCTAATATTCATTTTATAATCTAAACCCCATAGAGGGTGTACTGAGAAGTAGGTTCTTTTGGGAAATGATAAGAAATGATACATGTATCTTGAGCTGAGCCTTCATGGACAGGATCAGTGCACTAATAAAAGAGGTTGAAGGGAGCTGCCTATACCTTTCTGCTGTGTGAGTTACAACAATTGCCCCTCCTGTTATGGGGATACAGCTAGATGGTGCTGTCTACAAGGGACAGAGACCTCACCAGATGTTAAATCTGCAGTGCTATGATCTTGGACTTCCCAGTCTCCAGAGCTGTGAGATATGAATTTCTGTATTTTACAAATTAATCAGTCTATCTAGGGTATTTTTTATAGCACCTCAGATAGGCTAAGATACCTACATAATGTACATTTCTCCAGGTTTTTTTTAACCAATTATAAAATAGTTCATTTTTTAAAAAATGGAAAAAATGGGGTAAAAAATCTTTATCCTATACATAAATGTTTGCAAAGTAAAATATTTTGTTTTAAAATATTTTTTAAATTCACAATATTTTTGGACCACATAAGAAATAGATTTTTCTCATTTGTCTAAAACATTGATATACTTTAGTTTTAAACACACACAAAAAATCAAAAGTATTTATCTGTCAAATTTAGAGTTAAGTAGACACTACAGTAAAGTTTAACAAAAGATGCATCTAATAATGTAACTATAATTCATCTTTGATTTACCCAAGAAAAAATATCATTGTCTAAACTAAACCATTATTTTGCTGAAATCAGAAATAATGATCAATCTTACTCTGAAAAACTACAACTTTCAAATTTGATCAGATGGACACCTAAGGATTATATCTGTCAAAGCATCTTTGCTATTTTTCCCACGTAACTAACAAATTTTGTTACCTGATAACCAGACTTTGTTGGATGTGGAAAAGAGTCCGGATAAAGACATCAAATTTATCATCAGCTCCTACTTTTGAGGATAGTCATATTTTTGGTCTTGAAATCAAAACAATTAGAGTATTTGAGTAAGTTTTGCTTTCCTGTTATGGACCCTGTACTTTTTTTGCTTCTTTATCCTACTGAGATATGACTGTGAATTGGAAGTGAAGAAGTTGTACTGAGATCCTGATGACAAGAGCAGCTTATAAGGATGGCTGGTCATAAGTTTCTGATACTTTCTATGACAACCTCCTGTAACTACAACAGTCTTGACCTCCCCGGTGTCAGATTGGGCAAAAAGTTTCTCTTGAAGTTTTAAAATATTTTTATTGGGATATCATTCATATATCGTGTGATCCTCCTACTTAAAGCAGTTCAATGGGTTTTGGTATCTTCACATACCAAAGTCATTACCAAAGTCAATCTTAGGAACTTTCCATGGCTTCAAAAGAAAACTCTATGCCCTTGACCTACTATTGTCAATACCTCACCAGCCATAAGAAACTATTAATGTACTTTTGTCTCCATACATTTTACTCTGAACTTTCCTATGAATGGATTCCTATGACATACTTTGTGACAGATATTTTTCATTTAGCAAAATATTTCAAGGTTGATCTAGGCTATATTGTCAGTAATTCTTTCCTTTTTTTTAGTTAAATAATATTTCACTGTATAGATTTACTATACAATGCAATTCATTTACCAAATTGTGAGTTGATGGGCATTTGAGTTGTTTACACCTTTTGGTTATTAGATGTAATACTGCTATAAATATTTGTGTATAAGTTTATTGTATGGGCTTATAATTTCATTATTCTTGGAATTATTGAATTATATAGTTATCATGTAATAAATTCATTGGGAGAACTGCCAGATTATGTCCTAGAATCCGCTAATTCCCCAAAAGAAAGTTTCATAAGTTTATACATTTGAGATAATGACTTCCTCTATTTTTCCTTTAATTGGTCCTGACAATTCTATTATTGCTCACTCTAACCTATATAATGAAATGTTACAGATTTGCAACACTAATCAATATGTATGAGATGAATAATCTACTTCTAATTTCTTTGTAATGTTAATACTACTTTCAATGGAGATCCATTATATAAAAATTTTAAAAAGAAATAGAAAAAAAATCAGGCATTATAATTCACAACTCTAAAAGATTAACACTTTGGTTTCTTTAAAGAGCAAATCTTTCTATACCACTATATATTAATTAAAAAATTGCATTATTAAACATCTTTTCAGAAAAATGTTAGAAAAAATTTTTTTATTTATATTTTATTGGCTAGCAAAATGAGTTACAGAAAGGTGGGCAGTGAGAACTAAGAAAATAAAAGCACAATTTTCTTCGAGTACTCCTGGACCAATTAAGTCACATTTGGCTCAGATCCACTGGAGGGACTGTTTTAGAAATGTACTCTGTCTACAATTTTATGGCCCGTCCTTAAGGTATACAATATATTCCATATTACTTATTATAATAACATGCCAAATGAATTAAAAATTGCTAGTGTTGAAACAAAAAAAAAAAAAAAGATTTTTGCCAAGTTAAAAGAAGTAGATTTAGACATGCCCAAGCAGTAAAGAACAGAAACATTTATCATGTGCTTCTGTCACTCTGTCTGTCACTATGTGCGGGACACTTAGTGGAATGTATATAGGCCATAATTGATAACAGATGCTGCTAAGGTAGAAATAAACTTTAATAAGAATCTAACATTTAAAGAAAATAATATTTTCCTCATTATATCATATTAGCAATTAAAATATATTTTCTAACACCTTTAAAAAGAGAAATGGTTTAAAAAATGACTAATCATGAAAAAAAAACAAATTGCAACAAAAGGAATATACATTATTTCTATGGCTAGTCTGTTAAGGAGAGCAGTATGCTCACTCACAGCCCCAGAATGAAATCCACTAATAAACCTTCAGATACTCTATTTCTGCTGTTTTCCCATGGATGACTAGATAATCTTGCTCATTAGCAGAAAGGAAATGTTTCCCATTTATTGAAAAATCAGATGACTTATTTAAATGCAAAGTAACACATGTCACTTGTATCTAGGAATTTTAAAAAAACTAATAATGGATGAAAGTGAAATAAAGGTTTTGCAGAAGGAAAAGATAATGAACTTAAAGATTCTGATCACTAGGTCTACCTCATGTTGAGTCAGACATATGCATTGATTCTGAAGATTTTTTTTTTCAAACTACTCATATCTAACTAAATAACACTAAGTGATCTTGTCTTGAGTACATTTTGAGCATACCTCACAAACTAGGGACTCATTACATTTTATATATATTACTGAAATAACTATTGTTACAATTTTATGTATAATATTCTGTGTATATTGATAAGAGAGATTAGATGAGGTTAAAGAAGATTTTCTCCATATTTCCCCAAGTCCTCAGCTTCCCTCCACAGAGATATTCATGTTTTGTGTAATTTTCAAAAATGCTCCATGCAAACAAAAAATATAAATTAGCCTACACACACGAAAGCATGTGAAGACACATTTATATAGTTTATACAGGTTGTAGCACATTTAGAACAGCTGAAACGTTCTCCAATCTACATGCTTCACTTAACAATATATCTTAGAGAAAATTCCATGATAGTTCCTATGGAAATAATATTTGTTATAAAATAGTAGTATTCTTCTATAAGGACATACTTGGTACATTATACAATGTGTATTTCCTATTACATTTTACATATACATTAAATAATGAATGCCTCTTATTAATAAATATCTGATATGTTTCCAAATTTTGGGCATATTCAAATGTATATTCATGTTGATACAATTTTGAACAATTGGAGAGTAAAATAAATTCTTTGAAGTGGTTATATACATTTTACTCTTTGATTGATATTGGTATAATAATCTCAAGAAAGGTTATTTTACTTTAACCTCCCACCAAATGAAAATTAGGGCAAACACAATCGAAAACGGTATGGAAGTTCCCAAAAAAAACTATTGCAGTACTATTCACAGTAGCCAATGTATGGATTTTACCTAACTGTCCACCAATGTATGAATGGGTAAAGAAATTATGGTTAATATACTCAATAGAATATTACATAACCACAAAAAGAATGAGATTCTGCCATTTGCAACAATATGGGTGGAAGTGGAGAACATTATGTTGAGTGAAATAAGCCAAGTACAGAAAGACAAATCTCACACGTTCTCACTCATATGTGGAATCTAAATATCAAATTTGATCTCATGGAGGTAGAGAGTAGAATGGTGTTTACCCAAGGCTGAGAAGTGTAGAGGGGATAGGGGATGAAGTGGGGACAGTTAATGGGTACAAAAATACAATTAGATGGAATGGAGAGTATGTGATAGTACAATGAAGTGACTATAATCAACACATTAGGGTGTACTTTAAAATAGCTAAAAGAGTGGATCGGAATATTCTTAACATAAGAAATGTTAAATGCCTGAGGTGATAGGTAACTCAGTTATGCTGATTTGATTAATTGTATGTCTATATAAAAACATCACAGGCATCACTTGTAGCCCATAAGAATATACAACTGTGGGCAGTGCCTGTGGCTCAAAAGGGTAGGGCTCCAGCCCCATATGCCAGAGGTGGCGGGTTCAAACCCAGCCCTGGCCAAAAAGATTTAAAAAAAAAAAAGAAAGAATTCTTTTAAAAAACTAAAATAAAAATATACAACTGTTATGTATATATAATAATTAACAATTTAAAAACTTAAAAAGAACCAAAAAAAAAGCAATAATAAAAATTTAACCTTCCACCAAGAATGTCTGAGGTTGTCTTTTTCTCTTCCTACTTGTAATACAGCATATAACATTTTTAAAAACTTCTTCCTTCAGGGCTGAGCATATTGTCTTATGCCTGTACTCCTAGCACTCTGGGAGGCCAAAGTGGGTGGATTGCCTGAGCTCACAAGTTTGAGAACATGAGTGAGACCCAATCTCTAAAAATAGGTGGGTGCTGTGGCGGGCGCCTGCAGTCCAGTTCCTTGGGAGGTTGAGGCAATAGAATCACATGAGCCTAAGAGTTTGAGGTTCTTGGCATTTTATGGAAGGTGAAAAAGTAAGACTTTGCCTCAAACAAACAAACAAACAACAACAAAAAAAAAAACAACTTTTTCTTTCAATTAATTTTTCATTTCTAGAAGTTCTATTTTATATACATACAGGATGGACATAAAGTACTAAATTGCACATGAAATTTATGTCATATATCTTATATATGTACCTTTAATGAACTTTTCATTCATTTCCTGAGTTGCTTCTCTGGCTTTCCTTTTTCTCTTGGGATTTCACTGAGTTTTCTTAAAATCCATATATGGAATTCTTTATTGGTCATTTCAATATTTTCATTTGGTTGGCATCTATTGCTATAGAGCTGGTGTTTCTTTTGGGGATGTCCTTTTGCCCTGACTTTTCATACTTCTGAAGTTCTTTCACCAATTCCTTCCTTTCCAGGAGAAGGGGCAGTGGTCACTGCTTATTTCTGGATTTCTTTTTGTTTACATAGGGATCCCTCCGACTTGTAAAGTTGTGTCTGGAGCATATGTTGGGTTAGAACCTTTCTCATTGCTTGTGGGTGCTTTGGTGACAATCCAGGTTCTGAATGAACGCCTTGGCTATGTGTAACATTAGTGTGGTTTTCTCATTTGCTAGGTGTTTGTTGGCTGCAGCAGTGATGAGCTATGTGTGCGGGCAGATTCCCTGCCTCTTTTTATTAGTGAGGGTGGAGGTCTTTGAAATCCTTTCTCTCTTCCAAGCCCTGTAATCTCTTTAACAGTGTGAATTGTGTTGGCATGCCCAGTTTAATCTTTGTGACAGTAGTGCTTATGGGTGAAAATCAACCACACCCTGCATGTTTTGGTCAATATATACTGTAAAGAATCCTGCAAATTGACCTCCCTGGTGTCTTCAGGAAAGGACAAGCTGCAGAGCTGTTTTGGGGACTTGTGGCCAGCTCTAGCCCCTCAGGAGAAGCACTCAAATGCCCCAAGTTGTGAGTGAGGCCCTGGAGCTTCCAAGTGAGCCCTTATTCTCTGTCACAGCAGACACAGGTTGAGGAGTGAGGTTGGGCAGGCCTGGGTCAGGTGAGTCTGCCCTCAGTCTCAACAAAAGCTGGTAAGGTAGCTATTTTGATAGGGGTCAAAGGTCTGTTTCTGGTTTCTGAGAAGCTGTTAGGGAGGGCCTAGAGTGGGCCACCAGCCAGACAGAAAGTCTGCTTGTGGAGGCAGGGACCATCTGAGATTCGCAATCTGGTTTTCAGGAGCGGGTTTCTCTCTTCCCACCCCATCCCTGCTCTGCAGTCTCCCTTGGGCATCTACTGGCACACAGAAGGTCAAACGGCCTGAGCTCCCCACAATGCTTCTGTGTGTTGGGAGCTTCCCTGTCTAGATCCCACCCTGGCCTGACAGCATGACCTTCTTGTGCCGAGTATTCTGCTAGTGCACTGCAAATGTGCTCCCTATTCAGTTCTGCCTAGGTAGGCTTCCTTACTTCCCAAGATACTTTGGGCACCTCTCCCACATGTCTCCTCTCTGTGCTCCTGATCAACACACTTGAGTCCCAGGAGCATGGGATCTGGCCTGTAGGCCTATCTTTGGGTCCCCAAAGATTTATCCCTGACTGTTATTTCAGGCATAAGCATGCATGTCCTGAGTTGCCTATGGGGTGCTCAAGCAGGTGTGACATTACTTCTTCATTGGAGTGTATCCTGCTCTGATGGAGCAGCCAGGAAAGTTGCACTAGAGAGGGCCAGTGAGCAGAGAGCACACAGTCCTAGAGTCCCTTAATCATCTGCTGGTCTTTAAAAGATTTGAGTCCCTCTCTCCGTGGAAGCTCCAATGTGCTGTATGCATCAGTAGGGGGAGGGGCAGCAGCTCCTGAAAACCTGGCTTCATATCTCTCTCTCTATCTCTCTCTCTCTCTCTCTCTCCAGTTTGTCCCTGGGGAGGGGAAGAGGAGGAAAATGGTCTGTATGGAGAAAAGTCAGCACTCTAATCATCTCTGTCCATCTCTCTGGAAGGCAGCCTTCCCAGGATGTCTAAGCTTTGGGGTGACCCAGATCCATAGGAACTCACCAGCTCCCTATGGCTCTCGCATTTTGGGGCAGAGTTGTGAAATGTTTGTGTGAGAATGAGCAAGATGTACACTAAGGGGCTGAAGCCCCCTGGGGAGGACAAAGGCACATGGAGAAGCAATATGGCATCTGTTCTTTTGGCACAGTGGTAATGGGAAGCATACCAAGGGGTTGGCAGGCTGGCACTTTGTCTTCAGAAAGCTCCCAGATATGGGGTTCATGAGGGCCGAAAGACTCTCCGGCAGCCAGGAGCTAGCTGACTGTCAGGGATGTGAGAGAGGGAGAAACAAATGCTCCATAAGCCCTTTTTGCTGGACTCCAAGCCTCTGGGTGATTGTCCTCTGCCAATATCTGCTCTTTCTTGTTCAGCTCTACAATGCCTTCCTGTGGACTATCTTGTAGCTTTGAGCAGCTCTCCCACAAAATTACACCCAATCTATCTTTGTTTGTTTGTTTTTTGTTTCGTCTGAAACTTTTCTTCTTTCTGAGATGACCAAGCAGCTGGTGTTTCTGGTCAGCTGTCTTCTCTCTTTTTTTCTACTTCCCTTACAAGTTATTTAAATTATTTAATGTTCAGCAAAAAAAAAAGTTGAAATTATTATACTTCAACATCTGACTGAAGAACTTCAATTTCTGATGAAAATTCATGAATTGAACAAATTGTATTAGATTAACTTTTTATAGTTGAATTAAAACAGGGTTTTAAGTATTAAATCAAATCATTAGCATGTGGTGAGCACCATTTAATACATTATTATATTCTCAAATAGCTTAGGATATGAAAAAGCATTTAAGCTTCACTTAAACTTGAAAGCAAATTTTGCCATTAAAAAAAATCAGACATGGATCTTGTCATTCATGTGCTGAGTTAGTAGATGCTAACAGTGAATCCCACATATCAAATAGGTTCAAATACTTGCTCAATCAATGATCCAATATTTTCTGCATTATGTATTCCCTTTTATTTATCAATCCTCAGGCGACCCAGATGAAAAAAATGCCAAATAATAGCACTTCAAAACAATTTTACAGCTTTAATTTGAGTTACATTTAACAAATTATTAGTATAACTCTCCTATTGTAAATGTTTAATCTTAGAACTCATACCTTCAAAACCAATTGATAAGCATTCTACTTTTTTTAGGGAATAGAAAGCTTGAAACAGCATTTCTCCCATCCCAATAATGAAAAATTGGATAATATACAAAATCACAAATTTTCTTGAATTTGTCAAAGAGGTGAAGCCACAGAATAATCAAGTAGTGTTAAGTCTACAGAAATACAGGTGCCTTTGAAGAGAGACAGCACAGGAGCACTGTTTCATCTATAGAAAAGTATAACAGGGCGGTGCTTGTGGCTCAAAGGAATAGGGTGTCAGCCCCATATACCAGAGGTGAGAGGTTCAAACTTGGCCTAAGCCAAAAACTGCAAAAAAAAAGAAAGAAAAAGAAAAAGAAAAGTATAACAGGAAAACACATGGGATGCCAAACAAACTAGTAAGAAAAATTCAGATAAATATTATAAAAAATTTCTAAATGACAAGGTTGTTTAGTATGACATTATAGAATCCTTATACCCAAGCTTTTGTCCATGTACCTCTCCATGGGCTCACAAGAAAGATTTAGATCAGGCTCGGCACCCACAGCTTAGTGGTTAGGTTGCCAGTCACATGCACTGGGGCTAGAGGGTTTGAACCGGGCCTGGGCATGCTAAACAACAATGACAGCTACAGCAACAACAACAAAATAGCCAGGCATTGGGGTGGGTGCCTGTAGTCCCAGTTCCTTGGAAGGCTGAGGCAAGATAATGACTTAAGCCCAAGAGCTGGAGGTTGCTGTGATGCCACAATACTCTACTGAGGGTGACAAAGTGAGACTCTGTTTCAAAAAAAAGATTGAGTTCAGAGCAGAATGTTAGTGATAACCTGCTTGAAGCAGATTTGGGGGAGAAAAGTAGCAACCATGGTGAGAGAGGCACAAAGCCACACCTGGATTAGTCTTACCTAGCTCCACCATTGAAGAAAAGTCTTGCATCACACGGGAAAAGCAGAAAACTCTGTGGCTTTCAGGGAATGCATGTGAACCCATTGACACTTGGGAAAAAAGAGGAAAAAAAAAACATTGATTTTGAGTTAAAGTTAGGACATTAGAGGTTCTATACCATGATGGAGGAAGGTCAGTTTAAAGGCCCTAAAATCTGGGAATAGAGAGCTAACCTAAGACTAATGCTAAAGCAGAACAAGAGAAAACCCCTATCACCAGATACCTAGTGACATGTGACAAGTAAAAGCTGTCTAAGGCTGAGAGACACAAGGATGAGAAGGATATTCTCTGATGAGTATGTCCATAGAGATGTCTTGGCTTGAACAGAATCATTGACGAAAACTCTAGCACAAGGAAAAGATAGAGAAATTTGAAGTCAATGCTGAAATCATTACACCAGGAAAACCCCTATCACCAGCTACTTAGTGATATGTGACAAGTAAAATCTGTCTAAGGCTGAGAGACACAAGGATGAGAAGGATGGTCTCTGATGAGTAAGTCCATAGAGACATCCTGGGTTGAATGGAATCATTGACCAAAACCCTAGCACAAGGAAAAGATAGAGAAATTTGAGTCAATGCTGAAATCATTACACCAGAAAAACCTACATTTTGTTCAAACCTTGACGGGATGAACTCACATTGCCATACTAAGAGCCTGGCAGAAAAGGATGTGTCTATTTCAGAAAAAAAACAAAAACAAAACAAAATGAGCAAAAAAAAATGTTTAAATCTGTATTACCTTAGAGATAATGTGCAACATTGAACCAAAAGTTACGGATACATTTAAGCCAGAAAAACAGTGTGCTGCCATGATACAGTAACCATGCCCATACGTGATCCAATGTTGGTACTATCAAGTTTAAAATACTTAAATAATATTTAATGCTCTTGTTTAAAATGTGGATAGCATGCATTTGCTAGAGCAGAGAAATAAAATTGGAAGAACAGATTTTTATTTTTGTCAGAATGATGAAAACTATAAGAAAGAATCAAGTGGAAATACCAGATATAAAAAACACAGTAACTAAGATAAGAGAAATGCATTTGACAAAGAAAAAAGAATCAGTAATCATAAAGATAGTTCAACAGAAATTAGCCAACTAAATCATAAAGAATAAAAGTGTAGAAAAAAAAAAGGCATGCAAGGCCTTGGGGATAATATCAATCAGTCTAACATGCTGGAATAGGAATCACAGAAGAGAAAGCATAGAAGGAAAATACTGGATGTTAAATGACTGAGATTTTCTCCAAAAATAATGAAAGACATGAAACCACAGATTAAAGAAATTCATAGAAAATTAAGCAATATAAACTAACTAAATAAATAAAATACCTAGACAAAGCCTATTAAAAGTGTTGAAAATTAAAAGTAAAAGAAAAATCTAGAAAGGAAGCCAGAAAAAGAACATATTAAACACAGAAAAAATACATATGTCTATACTTCATATAGGTGTCTGTTTGTATATATTAGAGCAGATTTCTTAAGACATAATATCGGAAATTATTGAAGCAAGAGTTTATGGAGTAGCATCTATAAAATTCTAAAAGAAAAAACAAGTCAACCCAGAATATTCTAACTAGCATAGTTTCCAAAAATGAAAATGAAATAAAATTTTTTCAGGCAATGAAAAAATGAGATAATTTCTAGCAATAAATTCCTACAACAAAAATCTTAAAAGAAGTACCTCAGGCAAAGTTAACATCATTATAGACAAAAACTTGGATCCATACAACTGAATAAGGAGCACTGGAAATAGTATAAATGAATGTACATATAATGCATATAAAATTAACTTGATTTCTTGTTTAATTGCCCTATTGATTTACTAATAAAAGCTGCATTATGATTAGCTCATGGTTGAAATGTTTCTCAAATCCAAAATCAAGGTTTTCTGTGTGGCAGATTCTTATCCAAACCTGAATGTTGAAAATCAAATATTTATTATTTGCCTTAATATAGACAGATAGCTAAAAAAATAATCAGCCAGTGAATGAAATGACAATTCTTACCCCCATCACTCATCATGAGTACTAAAGAAGCCAATTTACAATTATCAAAATAAAGGTATTGCTTTCTTATTGCCTGTGAAAATAATTAAAAGGAAGAGAGTGGAATAGAATTATAAAAAAAGACATCTCTCTCCTTGAGCATAAAATTAACACTTTTTCAAACACAGATAGATTTGATCAAATTGCAACAATAATAAAAATAGTCTTAAAGTAATATATACTTTGGCACCATGGAAGCCAACGAGTAACAAAACATGTAACACTCAGTTTATAATGCAAAAAAAAAGCATTTCTCCAACTATTTGCCACTGAAATTCAGCTACATGTTTGCTACTAAAAAAAGTGTGTAATAGTAATCTGGAAATTTCTATTCACTTCTCTACCCAGAATTATGTTAATAAAGAGCTAGGGGAAAGTTGAAAGACAGTAAATTAATGTCAGCAAAACATTTCATGGAGATTAAATGACAAATACAAATGTTGCCACTAGGGTCTCACAGAGAAGTGGTTTCGCAGAGAATAAGACCTGCAACTGAAATTGTATGCAAATAAAGGGGACCACTGCTCTCTCATGACAAGTCACAAACTTCTTTATTTTCTCCTGGTTTAAATAGCCAGCTCTGAACGTGCACACTGTTAATCAATACATCAATGACTTCATTACATTCATTACAATCCATAATCCATCTCATGACCAAACATCTTGTGACTATCTCATGATCAGATCTTCCCTGGCCCAGAGCCCATTAATCTACAGATTAATTGATACTACTTTATCTAACCTAATTCTTAAAAGTCTTAAAAATACAAGACTTAATGGAGAACATGTTGTTAGCCATTACTTTCTTTCTTCTTATCTGATAAAGCCTGAGGCTCTGGGGGAGAAAGATAGATTGAATACCTGCCCTACTAGCTTCACCGTCTGGAGACAGTTACTTTAATCTTTAAGCAAGGCATAGTCAGGAAATTCCTAAGACATACAGAAACTTGTTTGGAAGCCTCTGCTCCCATGTGGGCCATAACTCAGGGTTTTTTTATGCCCGCAATCAACCAGGCTGACCTTAGGTCAAGGGGGAGTTTATGCCCACAACCAACCCAGCCATATGGGATTCTGCCTCAGTTTCTCACAGGTATGCCTATACAAATTCTTTTTACTGCTCTCTCTCAAACAGCTTTTTTGGCCAGAGGCATCTAGGCCTTCCGCCTATATACAAAACTTTTACTTCCAGTTTTACTAAAGAAGAACCCCATAACTCTGCATCATTTAGAGGTCAGTGCATTTTTCCAACATCCAAGATTATTGTAACCCAAGGAACGAACATTATCAGTGATTGACTTTTAACTTATCAAATATTCAGTTAGTTTATTTTTCAGGAAAAATAAAAATATATTTCTTCTCGCAAACATAGATGAAAACACTCTTCTTTTTGACAAGTTGGACAGGGAGTTTTCAACTAAGAAACAAAATAGAAAACGTATCACAAAATAGTATACTTTGCAAAAACACAGGCCTTCCAATCACTGTCTATTCAAGTGATCATATGAGATCCCTTTGAAGAAATAATATCTGCAATGCAGGGAGAATAATTAAACCAAGAATATGATATAAAAATGTGTTGGCCTACAAAGAAAATGGCTCAGGCTTTTTAGATAAAATGACTCAAATTTAAACAATAATTGGCAGAAATGATTGCCTATTCTCATAACTTTAGTGAAGTCTAACTTTTACTTTTCTGAGTAATTGGTTTTGCATGGTTGAAATTAATCAGTTAAATATTTTGTATTATTAAAATTCTGGTGTACAAAAAAAGGCCTCTCTTATTTCACAATGACTTTCTGCATAATTATTGGCAAACAAAGTGAAATAAAAGTATGGGGATTTTGTGCAATTTTTTTACCCTTCCAACATTATGCAATAATAGTGGATATTATTCCAATATTACATGAGTCATTAAAGTGTACTAATATACTGAAGTGTGAAACTTCTAGATGCCATTTTAATTTTTAGAAGAAGCACTAAATTGCAAAAATTCAGGGACCCCTGGGTGGCACCTGTGGCTCAAAGGAGTAGGGTGCTGGCCCCATATGCTGGAGGTGGTGGGTTCAAAGCCAGCCTCAGCCAAAAACTGCAAAAAAAAAAAAAAAAATTCAAGGACCCCAATTACGTTACTGAAATATAAATGGATGTGCTATTTTAGCAGGAGTGTTTTTTGGCAGTCTGTGTGAGCAAGCCTAGCATCTTTTTTTGCACATGCTTTAATATGTGCTTTAATAGGTCTGAGATCACCAGGGGGAAAACAGAAAAAATTGGAAAGTTTTAATAATTGAACATTTGCTCCCTAATATGCAAAAAAGAAAAATAAGAAGTTTCTTCATCAAAAATGGGGCAACAAACATGGCAGGGAAAAATTAACATAGAAAACAAAATAGCAAATATAACATTGAATACTAAAAGATAGATAATTATATGCTTTCATCTCTGCTTACTTGAGAAGCAAAGACTAATTTTAAAGAAATGGAAATTTTGAGTGAATGCCAGGAGGATTTTTCCATGCGTTATAGCTCCATGGTGTAGAATCTATATGTATTTATCCAGATGTTAAGAGTGGGAATTAAGGGATTTAATGGAAATTGGAAGTGCAATTGAAATACAGAATAGCAATAAAATAAAAATGGCTGACTATTTTTGGAAAAAATCCTATTTATATGTTAAAGAAACGTAGCCTTATACTGTATTGCAAATGTTAAGATAATTTTGTGGTTCAAGACACAAACATAAAATTTCATTTATTCTAAAATGTACACTTGAAATAAAATTTGGGTCAAATTTCCTAAAAACAGTATTAATGTGAATTATTCAATGGTTTCTAAATTCTAATAATGCATATTTAAAAACATATTCTCTAATTGTGCTCCGGTGAGTCTTTGTCCATGTGAAGCTCTAAATGGAGTGAGCCAGTGCCATGTGGTGGGTAAGAACATGCCCTCTGGGTCACACAGACCTGGTTAGGACCCAATTCTACCATGTGACCTTCCGCAGCTGAATAACCTTTCAGAGCCTCTGTGTTTTTATCTGTAACAGATGATAAGAACACACCTTGAAGAATTCCTGAGAGAATTACAGTCAATCAATTGAAGTTATTGTGATTATTACAATTACCAAGAAAGCCTACTTACAGTTTACTAGGTTGAGATTACACAAAACCGACTAGTTTGTATCAACGTAATTACACTCTTCTTGTCTCAGGAAGGGTATCATCTCCAATGGTGCCTCAGGGCTCAGATGATACCATTGGGAGACCTATTATCACACAGAAGCTTCCCTAAGCAAATTTTCAGTGAGAATCAAGATCGTTTTCTCCCGTGCACTGTGACTCGGCATGCTCATTATTTTCTTTGTCTTCAGGAATGTCATATGTGTATGGAAAAACTAACATTAGGATACTGGTAAGGTAAAGAGCTGTTAGGTTCATGTAGATTTTTGGAGATTATACTAAAGAATTATAATTTTACTAGAGTGCAGTGATAATTGCATAAAACTATCACCATGGTTGCCATAAGGAGAGGAAATGGCACTGATATCCATTTAACAATATTCTACAATGATAACTGGCATGTATATTCAGACTCGAAAATTGAAAGAAAAAGACAAAATTTTGACTGTTCCCACTTAATACCATAGGAATTAAAGGTGTAAAGGAATTTAAGATATAAATTGCCTAACTCATTTCTGAAGATTTAAGTTTTAGTTAAGAAATATTCTATTTAATGGACCACTAAAAATTTAGTTTATTGTTTTTTGACTTTTTAATAATGGCCATTTGACAAAAGTATGGTGATATCTCACTGTGGTTTTAAACCACTCAGAATGACCACATAAATACCCATTATTTAGTCCTCACTTATAAAATATAACATATGGTATTTCTTTTTCTTTCCTGAGATACTTCACTTAGGATAATTACCTCCAGTTCGATCCAAGTTGCTGCAAAAGATACCATTCCATTCTTTGTAGTTAATTAGTATTCTGTGGTATACAGCACCTTTTCTTTATTCACTCATCAGTTAATGGGCACTTAGGTTGATTCCGTATTTTTGCAATTGAGAATTGTTAAAACTATAGATATTAATGGACATACTGTGAAAACTTACTATTTGATCCAGCAATCCCACTCCTGGGTCTCTATCCAAAGGAAAAGAAGTCATTATACAAAAAAGGACACACACATGTGTGTGTTCACTGCAGTACAATTCCCAGAGCAAAGTGGCGGGTACACAGAGGGGTTCTCAACCTTCCTAATGCTGCGACCTTTTAATACAGTTCCTCCTGTTGTGGTGACCCCCAACCATCACATTATTTTCATTGCTTCTTCATAACTGTAATTTTGCTACTGTTATGAATCATAATGTAAATATCTGATGGTCTTAGGTGACCCCTGTGAAAGGGTCATTTGACCCCACTGGGGTTGTGACCTAGAGGTTGAGAAGCACTGGTATACATGGTCATGCAGAGGCATTTAATGGACTTTTGAGACATGAAAGAGAGGAGAGTAGGAAGGAGTTGAGAGACTAAAAATTACCTAAGAGAACACAAAGTGCACTATTTAATGGGTGTGCCAACTGCCCTGCTTTCATCACTATACAATTCATCTATATAACAAACAAGCCACTTGTATCCCCTAAATCTGTTCAAATAGAAAAATTATACCATGATCACATCAATCCTTGGTATTCTATTAATCTTTACATCATTCTGTAACCTGTTGTTCAGAATAATTGCAAAAATACTTATGGAGTACTAATGAAAATAAGGTCACTATTTTGATCTCCATATGAGATTAAGTAGCTTTGCCAAAGCAAAACCTAATCTCAGACTCCCCATTGATTCATCCAAGCACATTTAAAAATTTTTAATTTCTCAAGGGTTGGGTTCCAGAACTTGGATAATTCCTAAAAATCAAGAACTGGAAGGGGGGTGGCACCTGTGGCTCCAGGAGTAGGGCACCAGCCCCATATACCAAGGGTGGCAGGTTCAAGCCTGGCCCCGGCCAAAACTGCAAAAAATAAAAGAAAGAAGAGAAGAATTGGAAGGGTAATTAAAAATGAATTGTTCCTTTCTTCAATCAGGACGTAGAATCTCGGAGAGGAAAACTGGCTCCCAGAAAAGAGAATCATGTCATCATTCTGTCATCAGGTAGTCTGGATCCAGGACCAGTTCTGTCACAGCTCGTTTCCAAAAATGGTTAAAACATTTTATCTTAAAAAATAGGAAGCCGTAATAATTAGGAGAAAAAAAGTCATTCCCCTAAACTTATTAAAAGAAGCACATGGAGTGTAAGACTAACTTTTGAAGCCCTTTGAGATCGCTAGCATTTCCAGAGAAACTTACCTTCTACTTCTTGTGACTATCCCTAATGGGCACATGGTGGACTCACTCACTTTGCATAACATGATTTTCAAGGATATAACATGCCAGGAAGAAAGTCTCTTAGCAATTCCTTAACATTTAGCCGCAGTGAACACAACAAAGAGAAAGCAAAAGTCCCAATAACCTTCAGTGTGAAAGACTGAAAAGGACTCTGGCCAGTAGTATCTTGTGATGATAGTTAAATTCAGGGATGTGCACAAGCAGAAATGGACAGGGAAACAATCGAGAAAGAAGAGTGAAAAACTTAAGAGAAAACGGTTGTGCCACAAGAGCTTAATGATCAATTCATTGAGTCCAATACCCTACACAAGGCACAGCTGAATCTATATCTATGCAGCACATTAAAATGATATTTAAAAATAATAAAATATTCCATAGTGGGAGTATAGCTTCACCATAATAGGTTTAAATTTTTTTAAATGGGGGAAGCTCAAAATTATAGAACATCAACTTGCCCAACATCATTTACTTCTTAGAGCTGTTGTATAGTGGAGGTATTTATTTTTTTATTAAGTCAAATACATATAGATCATGAATACATTCATGCATATGTGGGGTATGATGTGCTGATTTTTTTTTATACAATCTGACATGGTTAGATCAAGCCAATCAACATAGTTTTCACCTCATTTACTTGATTATTGTGCCAAAACATCTATGTTCTACACTTGATAGATTTGACTTGGACCCTTGTCAGTAGAGATTTTAAGTTTCCTTTTTAACAGCATAACATGGATTGTTCCATTTATTTCCATTTAAATTATATTTAGTTAGGTGAATTTTTAGTTTCTTCTAATTTCAAAAAACTAGATTATTTCTTTATAGGTATATTATATAGAAGTGTAATGGGTTGTAGTTGGTAAGTCTTCAATAATTATGTGCTGATTTTATTGTCCATTAATTTATACCAATGAAGTCATATTTACCTGTGATGTAGTTCCCCTTTCTCTATGGCTGGACTCAGAATCCAATTTCTGGGCTTGAGCAGGCTCACACAAGAGCTGAAACAACATAGCTCTCGTTAAAATGTTATTGATAAGCTGAATATTCAAAAGCTTTCCTACATAATAAATGAAATAAAAATTAAATAAAAAAAAAAAGCTGAATCCATGTTCCACCTAACTCACCACTTCCCAGAAAGAGCAGAACACCCTAAACAAGACACATGCCTACACAATGGCAGTTTTAAAATTAACTGCTGCCCACCAGCCCCTGGCACCAATGGCTGTGACAAATTTTAGACATACATTCCATTTCCCCCACCCCACCCCCAGCCTGTTGGGAAACAGAAACTACATATGAACCCCTACCAGCAGTTCTCAACCTATGTGTCGTGACCCACAGGAACTGCATTAAAGGGCCGCAGCATTAGGAAGGTTGAGAACCACTGCCAGAGAGCCACAGTCGGCAACCCACTTGGAACACCCTCTGCTGTACATAGGCTTACTTTTCCTTCTCCTCTTATCTGTAATAACATCTGTCATGTCACTTTCTCATAGTGCTCTGTGAATTCATTCTTTGATTTCCTGAGACCAAGGACCTGACAGAGAAATTCCAGCAACACCCCCACTTAATTATACTTCAGTTCATTCATTCACATTCTGATTAAGTATTGAATGTTTTAAAATAAGGAATTATATTATTGAACATGTCACTTCCCTACTATCCATTTAACTGTTAAAAATTAATAGATCTATAATGCAGCATTTAACATAAATATATTTTACTTCTAAATCTGATCACTAATTTAATGAGTGAAGTTTACTGGTAGATTTTCCACTTAAGTAAATTAACATTCAAATATATTGCTAGTGTGAAAATTTGGAAGCACATCATCCAATCATTCAAAAAAGCTTTCCCCTCCCTCCCGTTCTTCCTTCTTAGCTCTTTTCTTATGACTTCATTCTTGCTGCCAGCCCAACATTTCAGTCTCTTTTACCCTCATTTTAAGATAATCTAGTGTCCGAAAATTATCACATGACCTTCATGTCTACATCTTTATTCACTTCAGATATTCCCGAATATTTCTGAAAAATTAATTCTTCTAAAGCATACATATTTTTGTGTTATTTGCCTGTGAGGGAACCTGACTGGTTTCCCTAAACAATAAAGTAAATAAATTCTCATCTCATACTTTAAAATTCTCCAGAATCTGGCCAATTAGCAATGGCTGTGTCCCAGCCATACTGAGTCATTAACTACACAATAAAGTACTCGTTACCTGTAACTACTGGACCCCATTTTTCCTATCTTGAATATCTCATCTTCTTTATTGTTGTGTACTAAAATATTATTCTAAAATATTATTCAGCACTGTAGATGACTTAACTACTCTCCTGATGAATGCATTTAATTAACATTTCTCTCTATTTGAAAAACTATCTAGCCGGAGTAACTTTGGTTTCCTTACAATCCCCTCTCTGCTCAGCCTTGTATATGTCTCATCGCAGACTCACTTAACATCAGTTAAATAATAAAATGAAATGTAAAAATGCCTTATTTTCTAAGGAACTTTGCTCAAAACTGAATATTAAACATCCTACAATTAATATTATTTGTATTCTTATGTTATTAAATAAAAATAGAAATTGTCCCATTTTGCATTTCTTCCCATTATGTTCTGCGGGATCATCAAATGCTAAAATCTGATTTCAGTTAGAAAAATAGATAATGCCTGTAATTAGTGGCCTTAGAATGGAGAAAAACAAAACCAAATCACATTCCTATACAGTGAGAAATATGAAAATCTGCCCTCTGAAGTACTGGCTAACCGTGAATCAAATGTTTACCAGTGAGCAAAGTCTCTCTTTCAATGTTTATACCTATTTTCTTAAACAATGATTCTTATAATTTTTTTTTTTGATTCTTATAATTTTTGACATTTACTTTTATTTCATGATGCCCAATCTTCCTAAATGTCTTATCTTCAAAATGCATGTGACTAAAAAAAAAAAAAATGTTAAGTGAATATTAATCTACTTTGTTAAAGTAGGTGTTACGATCTACTTTGTTCTGAAATCTTTGAGTGGTGGAAGGTTGTAAGACTTTCCATGATACTGTTGGAGATAGTTCAGACATCCCGGGCTACTGCACAAGCAGATTGAGATGCCTTGGCCCATATCGTTCAATGATAATAGTTTCCCAACAAGAACACACTGAATAAAATCAACCAAAGATAATAAAATTTTCAGTATTTTGCATCAGAATGTAATGGTATCATGAAAGTAATGTATGAGAAAAGTTTTGATTTAATCTGTGTGATTCATTAAGTCCCCATATACGACCTTTTACATTTCCTACTTGCAGATAAAACATTTGACATTTCTTATTTGTTAAGTTTAAGTACTTCAAGCAGCGAATTTTCCATCCAATGACCTTGTTTTTGTCTAAATATCATTTTATTAGAACCAGAATCTAGCCTGCATGTTGCTATTTTATCCAGTGAACATTTGCATAATGATGAATGTTTGCTGTCCATGTTTTTTTGTTCACACCCTTTCAATTCTCTTAGCCCTTTTCCTTCTTATTCATCAGTTGGCTTAGCTGAAAAGATTGAGTTCTTTTCATCTGTTTGAATAAATCAATACCATATTTTTAACAGTACATTTCTGTTCTTCATGTAATCGCCTGTGTATTCTCATCAACCCTTTAGAAGGCTGTCTGATACAAATGTATCCAGAACGACTTTTAATGTGGTCTTAAAAGAGAAACAAAGAAATAATAGTTATCTCTAAATGTTTAAGGGAAGATGGCTTCTAACGAGTGTCCCATTATCCATCCACATAATTAAGACAAACTGTTCCCTATTACTTTATAGGATTTGGCAGAGGAAAACTTTGAACTATGAACTGAAGAAGAGAGAGAGAATAATTCTGTGCAGATAGTTTACAGATGTGCTCATGAGATTTTTGCCAGTGTGCACTAAAGTCTGCAGAAAATAACTAGTAATGACCTTTCCTATTTCATAGACTGTATTATGTTAGTTAGCCGAAACTTTCCTTGACATAATTGATTTTACATTAAATTCCACCTTGAACTTTTGAGAAAAAAATTTTAAACGCATAATAGTAAATGCTGAGTACACCAGATAGCTTGGTGTCCTTGTGTGGTTTATGTACTCCTGAGAATCAGATTTGATTGGTGGCCACCTCTGATTCGCTTTCTCACCCATGTTTAAGTTCTGCATTGTGGCAAGACAGACAGTTAAGCATGAAAACACTGAAGTCAAAGCTGTGGCAGAAAATTCTCTACAGTAATTTGTGAAATTTCAAATATAAAACTTTTGTGGAAAATCTGGACCATATATTCTAAAAGAAAAAAAACCCAATAGAAGCATATCCAATGTTGTTTGAAAATACTTAAAAATGAATTTGACAAAAAATGTGGATTTCATTGTCTAGAAAGGGTTCTCTAGATTAAAAGACACAGTAGTTAAATGGCACAATTTAAGATGAAATTAAATCTGCCCATAAGAACGTGTATCTCTCCACAGCTCTGTGAACTGCTGGGTCGGTCCCCTGTTTTTAAGAGTTTTTTTACTATTATACAACATAGATAGATCTTTGTATTCAAGACACTCCTCCTAAATTTTGCACTCATTACTTGGGGACAGAAGTCAAAGAGAGAGAATTGTCTTATTCTTTGTTAATCACCACATCAGTGAACCAAGAGCTTTTCTTCTTTACAGCCCAGAGAACATTTGTTGAGAAAAAGGCACAATTATTTATTAGTGCTTTATTCAACAAGAATTTATTGCAAGCCCCTCCACCCCCCTTTTTTGCATTTAGCACTAAATTAAGTTCTGGGCAGGGAAAATAAACACAATCTGCATATGCATATACATAATTCTTCTCTCAGCATACGGTTTCCATCCTGTGAGACTCAGTGTGGTCACATCTGAGCATATTACAGGTAATACATGAAGAGTCTTGTACATCATGCTAAAGATCTGGGATGCCTTTTAGCAGTTAAAAACATTGAGAGTTATATAATGACATTAAGCCGGGAAGTCATGTGATTAAATTTAAAGTTGGAAAGATAACTTTGTAGCCATGAAGATGTAGTCGGAGAGAGAAGAGGCATTCGTTACTTAACCTCGTTATCTTTATTTCTCATTAGTGTTCATCATCAAGAAAACAGTAAAAGTGTAACAAAAACGGAAAGGTATGAGGCAGTAAGAAGAACTTTGAAATAGGTAACGGTAAAGGGAAGGTGAAAGAGATGGGTAATGAGTTCTCAGTATTCTCCACGTGTCCAAGGCCAGATGATGGGGAGAGAAAGCAGGACACCCAGGCCACTTCTCTGCCAAGTTTGGTAAAACCTGATGGGAACAGGTCAAATTTATGAGGGCTGCTACTTAGCTCAGGTGTTCCATTTTAACAGTTAATGTATAAATTGATTGGGCTTCTCCCCCCAAAGTCATCATTTTGATTTGAAACTAAGTAAATAAAACACTTTTACATTCATGGAACTTTTCCCCTTTACACAATACTGCTTATGTCTTTAAACAGTAACATGGGCGATGCCTGTGGCTCAAAGGAGTAGGGCGCCAGCCCCATACATCGGAGGTGGTGGGTTCAAACCTGGCCCTGGCCAAAAACTGCAAAATAAATAAATAAATAATAAATAGTATCAATCTGGATGGATACAACCTTCTTAGCACCAAATGACTAACTTGGCTGGGGAAGTCCAATGTCTCTATATCCTGAATAGGCATTTATACATTTTGTCCCTTCTCTAGGAATAAAGACGGGAATAAGAGGTCAGGATGGAGGAAGCTGTTTGGAAGGAAAAGAAAGGGCTTTAGTCCAACCACACGTAAGTACAAATGCATTAACTTTAAAAAATTGACAATCTAAGAAATAAACACAATCTAGTGAGAATCAGAAAGAAAATTCAGAAGCTCAACAGTGACTTAAGAGATTTTACTTACAAAAGAACATGCTAGAATGATATTATCAAATTTTCAAGAGATAGTGAAAAAGAATCAAAATGTCAGGGTCACAGCAAATTAAACAGAAAATAGTATGGGAACAACATGTATTAAAGATGTGTTACACAGACACAACTAATTTTTAAAAGTCAGGTATATAGTTACGCTATTTAACTGATTATTAATGAATCTGGATATTAACTATACCTATTGTCAGGTTTACCATATCAGATAAATATTTATATTAGTTTTTTTATGCTATTTAATTGGGGATACACTAAACTATTGACTAGAAAACTACCAAGATTAAATGAGCCTGCTCTGAAGATAAATTTTCTGATACTTTACCATAAAGAATTTCATCTTATCTATAAATGTTGTTTTCCCTATCATCACTTATAAACAGCCAAATACTTAAAAATAATTCCCCAGACTTGCTCATTATTTATATCCACCTGGTGTGTAGCACAGTATCCACCAAAACGCTCCATTCCAGCCCAAGTCCTGGTTAAAAGTAAAGGAAAACAGACAGAAGGAAAATTAATAATAGGGGAAAACACAACTCCCAAATCCATCTGTGTTCTTACCCATTCTAACTTTAACTCAATTCTGAACCCCTTGCTGGTAACTTAGTGACCAGGCAACCTTGTCACTGTTAACAGGGTCACTTTTTGAGCAGGAGTGCCTAATTATTATGCATATTTCTTAATACAGAATTCTGTTCTTATGATAAAATTCAATTCAGCCCACCAGTCTTGTATTTCAGTTTCCTAAAACACATTGCTGGGGGTGAGGAAGAGTTTGTTTATTTTATTTTTTTTTTAAATTTTCACTTTCTATCATGAGAATTTCGGAGAATTTGTTTTAAACTTAACAAGAGACAGTTTGTCTTTTGTAACAATTAGGTCCAGAGCTGAGTAGAACACATTATTTTGAGTAATATGTGGACGAAAGCTGTCTGATTTGACTGCTGCAACCACACCGGGAACAGAAAATAAGAAAGTGAAAATCTGATTTTAAAAGGTACATATGCTCAACCGTGGTTTTTGCCAGGTTTAACCATTCGCGAATTTTCAGAATTAGGCCATTTGTTATGCTACTCCGTGAAAACTTATTAGATGTTAATAAATTCAAGGCATGATGAGCAAACCATCATCTCATGGGGTTCACGGTCTACAGGGAAAGAAAGACATTAATCAAACTAGCATATACGTTAGTATAAAACATTGTATCAAACAAAAAATGTGGGTAGAGTAAGATGGTATGAAGAGTTAGCTGTATGGCGCTGTGGGGATGCAATATGAGAGTACTGGGCCTGAACTAAGCGTCTCAGCAAGTCTTCCCTAAGGAAGTGAACTCTCAAATGCAACAGGAGCTAATTAGGGAAAAGGAACTGTGTGCGATGAGACCTGTATCACATGCAGAAGTAATATTATGTGAAAAGTCCCTGCATGGGAGGGAATAAGTCCCCTGGTTTCAGACTCTGTGGCCATTCATTAAACGAGAGGTAACATCCCAATACCACAAATATGTTCCAAAAGGGGCTTGCAGCGGTTTGCCAGAATAACTGTTATCTCAAGAAAAGGTAACAACCAGGATCTTTTGAGGACGGTCGGACCTGGATTCTAAGCTGTCACACACATCAGAAGTTCCCAATCCTCATGATGCCTTCTGGTGAGAATGTAGATTTGTGGATTGAAGGTGATATAAGGTGAGTTCAATTGGTCTCTGAACCTCACTGTCGTGACTGTCCTAGTCCCAGAATGTTTAAATGAGATGGATTTAAATGGTATGTGTCAGTTCACTCACATTTGTTCTTTAATCCATGGAGTAAGAACCATTAGGCCAGGAGGGGCCATATGGAAGCGCTCATAATCACACAACAACTGCTGCTGTGACCAACATAAATCAAATACCCTGGCCTGGGAAACACATTAAATTAAAAAGATCACTAAATCCTGACAAGAACTGCAGAGACCAGCACCACCGAAGAAGTCGGAGGCATCACACTACCAGACCTCAGGCTGTACTACAAGGCCATAATGATCAAAACAGTATGGTATTGGCACAAAAATAGAGACAGAGACATATGGAACCAAATAGAAAATCAAGAGATGAAACCAGTCTCTGACAGCCATCTAATCTTTGATAAACCAAACAAAAGCACACAGTGGGGAAAAGAATTCCTGTTTGACAAATGGTGCTGGCAGAACTGGATAACCACATAGAAAAGACTGAAACTCAACCCACACCTTTCACCCCTCCCAAAAATTGACTCAAGGTAGATAGAAGACTTAAACCTAAGATACAAAATGATAAAAATCTTAGGAGAAGATGTGGGTAAAACTCTTGATGATGTTGGACTAGGGAAAGATTTTATAGCAGACTTCAGCTGCCATCGCAACAACATCAAAAATTAACAAATGGGACTTAATTAAGCTGAAAAGCTTCTGCACAGCTAAGATCACAAAAAGAAGTAAAGCAAAAAGACAATCTTCAGAATGGGAAAAGATCTGACAAAGGGTTGATAACTAGAATCTACAGAGACTTCAAATTAATCAACAGAAAAAGAGTGAATAACCACATCTACCTCTGGGCAAGAAATATGAACAGAACCCTCTCCAACAAAGACAGACGAATGGCTAAAAAACATCTGAAAAAATTCTCATTGTCCCTGATCATCGGAGAAATGCAAATCAAAACCATCCTGAGATATCATATAA
Source organism: Galagoides demidoff (assembly GCA_963574575.1). Classification (NCBI taxonomy): domain Eukaryota; kingdom Metazoa; phylum Chordata; class Mammalia; order Primates; family Galagidae; genus Galagoides; species Galagoides demidoff. The sequence goes on from CAUYQV010089323.1 coordinate 34,569, forward strand.
CTCCACTGAGTATAGCCCACATCACAAAGTCTCAAAGCTGCAGATGCTGGGGTGGATGTGGAGAGAAGGGAACACTTTTACACTGCTGGTGGGACTGTAAACTAATACAACCTTTTTGGAAAGAAGTATGGGGAATCCTCAAAGAACTCAAATTAGACCTCTCATTTGATCCTGCATTCCCTTTACTGGGTATCTACTCAGAAGAAAAAAAATAATAATTTTATCATAAGGACATTTGCACTAGACTATTTATCATAGCTCAATTTATAATTGCCAAAATGTGGAAACAACCTAAATGCCCACCTACCCAGAAATGGATTAACAATCTGTGGTATATGTATATCATGGAATACCATTCAGCCATTACAAAGATGAAGACTTTACATCTTTTGTATTAACCTGGACGGAAGTGGAACACATTCTTCTTAGTAAAGCATCACAAGAATGGAGAAGCAAGAATCCAATACATTCAATTTAATATGAAGGCAATAGATGATCTAATACAAGAGGTGGAGCAGAGGAATAAGGGTTCAGGGAGACAATAGGAGGGAAGGGGATGGTGGTCACAGTGTATGGCACACCTCTAGGGGTGGGACACAATTACAAGAGGAACTTTACCTAACAACCACAATTAGTGTGAACTAATTGTACCCTCAATAAATCTCAAACAATTAAAAAAAAAAGGCATGATGTAGTCTTTATAGTCAGCCCACTCTATTTATCTGTTTGGCCCTAAACAAAACCAGTTGTGGCAGATGATATGAGACTTGCTAAAGTTAACCTCACTGTAGCTCTAATAGAAGTAACTGAGCTGGACAGACTACCTTTATTGAGATACATCAATACAGTCTCTCACAAATACTCTTTTTTTATCCTTAACAATAAAGAGAATCAAAAGGAGTTTGCTCATATATGGGAGAGACAGCAGTGCACTTTCACTATCTTGCTCTCTGAGTTAACACCCCCATGTTCTGTCAAAGTATAGTCTGTGGAAATCCATAGAATGTCACCCCTATCTGCCATACTTATGACATTATGCTAAATAGATCTGGTGAGCAGGAGTGGTAAGTACTTTACACACCCCAGTAAGATACAGTAAAAATATGTTCATGGTAGGTCTACTAAATTGGTCAATATTTTGCCTGTTGAAAGTATGCTGGAATGATCTTTTGTGTTTGAAGTAAAAGACTAATTATCAGCTCTTCTCCTCCTTACCACTTTGGCAAGTTTTTGAGGATACTGAAGGCAGTATATGCTACATCTGGGAAGACTTCTTTTCCCTGTTTATTGGGGGAGACTTAATGTTGCGATTTCAAATGAGATTCAGAGCAGTAGAAGAAACTGTAGCAAATCACAGATGCCATGCATGTTCTGTCACCACTCAGGTTGTATTTATGACACACCCAAGTGTGGTAGGTAAGGATGTTGAGTGACTTCACTGCAAAACCAACAGCAGTGTTACAGCCCAAACACTTAGGATTCCGGAGAACAGCTGCACTTTCTATCACTAACCTACTTCTTATTTAAAGACTGAAATATGATTAAATACAACAGACTTTTTCTGTTGATTTTTCCCAAATCATATTTGACAGTAAAAGCATTCTACAGATTTCCACAGACTATATTTTGACAGAACATGAGGATATTAACTGTATGACATGGTTTTAAATGTACAAGGTGGTATGACAATTAAATTCACAAACTTTCCACACTAAACACTTACATTGCCTGCACTGCACACACTGTTGGTGAGGTTTCATAGCTTTGGCACAGCAGCGTCTCACAGTGGCGTTGGTGCTGACGTGTGGCCGGGTTTTGCTGAGAGGCTTTCATTATTATTGCTGCACGTTTTTGCATGCATGGCGAGAATGTCAGAGCTTGAATTAGAGCAATGAACAAACATTTGTAAACTTCTTGCAAAAAATTGGCAGGAGTGGAAGTAAAATCAGGGATGTGTTAATCAAGTTTATGGGGATAATGTTGAGAAGAAAATGGCAATGTATAAATGGATTAAATGTTTTTCTGAGGAGAGAGAAAATGTCACCGATGAAGAGAAGTCAAGGCAGCCAGCAATGAGCAGAACTGATGAAAACTGCAAAACTCCATCTCAAAATATGCATCATGGGAAGCATAGCAATCAAGCAAGTATTGACAGAGAAACAGGAAAATCTTCACTGAAAAGTCTGAGCCAACAACTCATGCATCACATCGATGTACCAGCTTACACAGCACTGCCTGTGAGGGAGTTTTTAACCAAAAAAACAAATAACTATATTGGAACAGCCTCCCTACTCACCTGATCTGGACCCCAGTGACTTTTTTCTTTACTGAAAGATTCAGGAAATATTGAAAGGAAAACATTTTGATGACATTCAGGGAATTAAAGGTAATATGATGACAGCTTTGATGCCCAATCCAGAAAGAGTTCCAAAATTGATTAGAAGTATGGACTAGTCACTGGCATTGGTCATAGCTTCCCAAGGGGAGTATTTCAGGGGTAACATAGGGACAGGAAGCAATGAAAGATGCAGAACCTTTTCTAGGATGAGGTCACAAAGTTAATGGTCAGATCTCATGTGTAGAGGATCCTTGTTAGCATAGTGCTGAGTAAAAAAGAAAATTATGTAGAGAAAATATTTAAAACATTGTATCCTTTTGTTTCTTCACCCTCCCTATTTATAATATGACTGTCTCCGTATGCAGTCCCATTGTTAGGCAATGCATGCATGTGTTACATAATGAGAATTCAAAGTGAAGAAAATTACCAGAGACAGAGGAACATTAGATGGTTGTCCCTCTGTGTCTGTGGGTCCTGCATCCATGAATTCAACAAACCACAAACTGAAAATATTTTAAAGACAAGAAATAGTTGTGTCTCTACTGAACATGTCCAGTCATTTTTTTCCTTGTCATTTATCCCTAAGCAAAACAGCATAACAACCGTTCACAGAGCATTCACATTGTGTCAAGTATTATAAGTAACCTATAGATGATTCAAAATAGAGAGGAGAATGTTTCTAGTTTATATTCAAATACTAAGCTATAGTATACGAGAGCTTTTGGCATCCATGAATTTTGGTATCCCCCCATGGTGCAGAGGATGGCTGTAAAATGACAAAACGTTCAATCTAACAGAACGACATGGTGACCCTAAATGTTTACATGCCATACAACTAAACTACAATATAGACAAAGCAAAATGTCACACACCAAAGATGGGAACTAGTCAAACCCATAATTATTTTAGTTGATAAATTTAACAACTAATAGAGGATTTAAACAGAAAGTCAGCAAGGATGTAGCAGAAGTCAACTTGGAGGTGTACGTGCTGTCTGATGGATGTAACCTCTTGGAATGCAGAGAGATGTCAGAGGACATCATTAGACAAAGAAATAAAGAAATAAAAAGTTTTCAAATATACATAAATATCAGGGAATGCATACGATTGACTCTAATTTTTAGGAACAATGAGATTGAGAATATACTATGGGCAGAATATGGAAAAACTGGCTTACCAGGATAAAGAACATGGAGTTGCTTTCCCAAAATTTTATAAAAGCGGTGGTTGGTTTTTTAATTGGAGAACAAATGTTCAGTGCCCTACTTCAGTATGAAAAACACTTGCCACCACAGTGGAAAAATCTTAATTTAATCTTCTCTAGAATCTGAATTTATATACTTTCTTCAAGTATTATTTCCAAATAAGTTTTCTAGTATACTATGACTTTTATTTTTTAAAAGAGAATAAAATGGCAGGACGTTTTTAAAAATGCATTTTCTAAAACTCTTGTTGTAGCTATGCAAAATTTGGAAAATTTCTTCACTGTTGTTTTAAAGTTGGAATTTAATTTATGATGTTAATTCTTAGGAGTCACAGCTTAAAATTAAATTATCAAAATAACAATAAGTACACTATTCCACTATAGTTCCACTGTGAATACAATGTGTTAAATTCTGTAGACCCATATAGTGTTGTCCCTTAAATATTGTTATGACTTGGGGTTCTATTATAACCATGTCTTAGATACTTCCCTGAATTTTAGTAAATCACATTATTCTATAAACATGTAGGGTAAGTAAATATTGTTTTGACATCTATGTATAAATTTTCTAGGCTGACTGAAGCTCTGCCTATAAGATATCTTTATTTATAGATCATATGTCATTTTTACCCTAAATTTTAGTTATAATCTAATAATTTCACAAGAACAAAGAACTTATTGCACAAATGGAGATTCATACAGGATGTTTCTCATGGAATAAATATTATGCATCGTGGGAGTTTGACCTTAGATGGTAAATGGGGCTAAATCCAAGGAGAAGTTTATCTGCCCATTATGGTCAATCTTCCGACAAAAAGGAAGAGAGGGTTAAAGGAGAGGAAAAAAATACCTTTATCAAATGACAATTTGGCCAATCAGGATCAGACAAAGAATAAAAAGCGCTGGCAAATTTAAAACACATTTTCTTCATGGGTGGCCATAAAATCATAAAATAGAAAGAATCTTTAGTTTAACTTACGGCCATCATTTTTATCAGACTCTGAAAACAAGTTGAGATTGATACACCCTTTTTTGCTTTAAATGGTAATCAAATCTAGTCATTGATTTTCATATAACTTGAGTAGCACTATGGGAAAAAGAGCCAGAGCCAGAAAGCTTTTGAGATCTGCAGCATGGGAAAGATTGTGGTTTACTCTGCCTTGATTTAAAATAAAACAAGCCCTAAATTATGGAGTAATCATGAATAATTAGAAAATGTTCTGATTTTTTGCCCTAAAAACTACTTCAGCAATTTTTGAAAGATGAACAATAATATTTCAAAACATATTTAGTGTCTAGTCTTCCTGCGGCCTGCCCTGGCCTCCCTGGGATGAGACTAATTATGGTAGATATTTTTGTTATTTTTTTCTTTCTAATCAGTCTGAAGGCCTCTGAAATCACATATAATAATCTGTATTTTGTTGGGAGAAGGGGCATGCTCTGGTTACAAATGGCATAAATAGGGAAACCAAGAGAAAAATCACCTTATAACCTTCCCATTGCTGATGCTACTATATTTTAAATGAAAAACCACTGGATGTTACAGGTCCAGCTAGGCACAGTACCAGTTTGTCACAGAGTATGTTGGTACAATCCTCTTTTTACAGTTCCTACAAAGTTAAAACCTATAAAAGATGTCACTTGTAATATTAAATATATTTTTTTCAAATATGCTTATGAGTTTAGACAATACAACATGGAAACCCTTGTCCACAGTATCCTCAAATCCAAATTCATTTGTTCTATGTATCAGATCTGGAACACATGGTTTATTGTGAATGGATAATGTAATAGGAGGTGTCTTGAACTCAATTTGGTCAGTACTGTATTTCTAAAGCTGTTTCCTGACCAGCTTTTTATCTGAAATTTACTGCCTAAAAATTAGACACCATTCAATTTTTACTAATGAACCTAACATTTTCCCACTGAGTCAGAAAGAGGATTAGCTCATTTTATTTAAAAATGAAGACAATTCCCAGTAAGGAAATATGAATCTTTGCTATTTTTGTTAAATAATTTATCTTTGGTGGGGACATACACCGACTGAAAACTGTTGCACATGGAAGAAAGAGTGCTCTTGCAAATGGGCTAATAATACTATGGATACAGAAACATGAGGCAGCCGTGAGATCTACAAGAAGCTTAAAAATAAGCAGCCTGAAAAAAAAGTTACAGATACTGGGATGGGGCATATTGACAAATAGGTGTGGTGAGTTATTACAGAGTAGTTCTCAAATAGTGACTTAATGACTCTAAAGCAGAATATCTGGAATCCAGTCTTCTTCTGCTATATTTTAGTGGCTTGAATTGGATAATAATAGCCTCTCCAATCCAATTTCCTTTTCTGTAAAAGGTTAATAAATACTAAACCACTCTAATAGTAAGCAGTAATGACTGAGGGATATATATTCTATTAAGTCACTCTGCAAAATTTAGACACTCAAATTCAGGGAAAATTAAGGAAACATATCATGGTGTTGGGAACAATAGGCTAAAATAAGAGATAATATCTCTGTATGTAAATTGAGGAATTTAGACTTCTAAACTCAATTCCATTAGTACAAAATAGTGAGTTTTAAATTTGCTAATCATATGAACAAATAGCTAGGGTTTTTGTTGACCATTGCTGCTCCATTAATGAACAGTGTGATCTAATTGCTTAAAAATTGTAAAAGTACATATTGCATTTGGAGCTCATGGCCTTAGGTGAAATGTTAAGGCCTTCTAGGTCCTTAACTGGGGCATTTTGACTTAATGTAAATTTTGCAGAGCAAAGTGACATTTGAACATTAAGCTCTCTACCTTAAAATCAGTCTATGGTTTAGGGAATTATTTTTGACCTTAGTGAGTGATACCTTGGAATCTGAACTTAATCCATTCCAGAACCCCATTTGAGTTCCAAATTGTTTGAGTTCCAAGACAAATTTTCCCCTTTAAAATAATAGAAACTGGATTAATCCATTACTGGGTCTCATAGACCCGAATTTCCAAAATGATTTTAACAGTAAACACAGTGGTTTTAAGGTAAATTATTAACAATAATAATATTTGAATAAAAATGTAAATTAATAAAATCAAAAATATAAAGGCCTGTTTCATCACAATTAAACATTGGCTTTGAAACATACCCTTCACTGTTAACAAGCTCCTAAAACTCCTTTTTAAACTTTTCTGCTGCTTCCGAATTAGAACTGGCAGCCTCCTTGTGCATAACGACACTATGGATCGTAGTCTTTTTCTTAAAGTTCTGGAACTACCCCCTCCTGGCTTTCAACTCCTCCTTTTGAGCACTAGCATCAGGCGTGCCTTTCCCTAAGCCATTGTGAAGGAACCTTAGCTTTCTCACAAATTATCATCTCAGAAATCACATCACCAGCCAGCTGTTTTTCATTAAACCAAACTAAGAGAAGTTTTTCCATCTCTTCCATATTTTTCAGTCTCCTAGAGGTCAGCGTTGTAATGCCTTTCACCACATCAGCTGCTGTGATAGCATCTTTGTTTTTCAAAATTGTACAGTCAATTTAGGCATCCCAGACCAGTAGCAAGATCAGTCATACATGTACCCCTCTCATTTTTAGCAATAAGATCTTTCTTAACTTCAATTGTAACTCTAACAGCTTTCCTTTTTCTCCTATTTTTCTCACTACACTTTTTAGGGCCCATGGCAAATATACTTAATTGTTATTACATTTAAAAAAAACACAAAACAGGAATAAAAGCATAAAAGTAGCAGCGAAAATCACACAAGATGCTTTCACCACAGCTTCCCACAAAAAACTGAACAACAAAGAGGACGGGTGGCTGGGAAACAAATGCACCAAAACACACGAATTGGGCTGGGAATTCAGATTCCAAAGCAGCATTTGGATTTTGGCCAAAATTTGCTCAGATTTTTCATTCAGATTCCAAGTCGTTCAAGTTATGGGGCATTTGGATTTCAGGGGTAATACTGTACTAATTTATAATCTTCTCAAAGTTACCATGGCTGTTCTCATTTTTGTATCCCTAGCATATAACTCATTTACAAGCATACCACTTGATACTAAATAAGCCTAATGTGGATGTGTTTTAAGGCAAATGAATGGATAAAATTACTTCTGGGCAGAATCAAAGAGTATAAATGGGGCACAGAAATTTTGCAGTTTTTTTTTTAATAATTAAAACATTTGATAAAAAGACTGAATATTCATCTAGCAACCAAATTGTGGAAGATATTGCTTCATTAGAGGAGGGATTTGGATGATATCTATATAATAATATTAGGGGATTTATTCTTACATTACCTCCCAAAACAACTAAAGATGTGGCCAGGCACTGGACTAAATCTTTTACAAAGATGATCTCATTTACTAAAAAAAACAGGGAGGCAGAGACTCAGATATATTAATTCATTGGCTTTTGGTGCAGTATAATTGAGTGAAAAGAAATTTAAACTTAAATCGATCTGATTCCTGAGCTTCTGCTTTTCCAACTATTTTGCTGCAATTCTGCATTGCTATGACAGCTGAGAGGGCAGAGTCCTGACACCACAGTATCTCTCACCTGATGAACGTGTGGCCTGAGAAACTGAAAACGGAGGGCCAAGACTTAGGCCAAAGGAAAGTGAACAGGAAAATTGAGAGGGTGCCATGAAAATAAGATTGATTTCTGGAATCTAGGTTTGGGGGGGAAGAATGAAAAGAGCTGAGAGATTCAAGTAAGTGAGAGATTGATAGCAAAAGGTCTCCCTTCACCTTTTGGTAGAATAGACTGAATAAACTTCAATATCTCTAAAAAAAAAAAAAACTTGAGTAGTTTTGCTTCCAGATTTCAACAAGAAAAAGCTTCCCCTGATCTTTTTCATCCCTTTGGTGTCATCCCAAACCTAGTTACTATACCTACACTTTCTTGTCTAAAATTCTTTTACTTTTCAGGTTCTTTCTGAAGTATTCAATTTAAAATAAAATTTAAAAGTTGTAGGATTATGCCTTGGTTCCAGGGTAACCCTAAATTTATTACATTGTTAATAACAAAACACTCTCTTTTCATAGAAAGTAAAATGATTGCCAGACTATATACATCATTTTTTTGATTCATATGTAATATATTATTTTCCTATTTCTAGTCTTAGCCTTGAGCATAAATAGAAGGAATTTAAGTTTGAGGCCAAACTTTGGAAATAGTAAGATGGGAGCACATAAAATTTCTTTTTTGTAGACTATTAGACATACGAAAATGAAACTTCCAGATGCCATTATTGCCCCTCTGAGGCAAGGAATGATATACCTTAGGGATTACAGAGAAAAACTGTATAATTCAGCAAGACTCACTCATTGTAGTTCTGATAACACAACCCCACTCCCCAGGGAATCCACTGTCCTCTTCCCCATGGTGACATTCCACCACTTTCATCTGTCCTTTAAATAATACCCATTCTTAGCTCCATAATGAATTTTCTTTACCAGGGCAGGGTTATATTAGAACCTTGACTCCTTATTGTTTAAAAATTTCCTTCCTTTTTTATACTCCAAATTATCTTGACTTTAATTTAAACTACCTTCTGCCACATGCTGGGTTGCATAAGAAAAGAAAAATATGACTTGTTTTTCACTTCTTAATAGTTTATGAATATTTTCTTATCATAATATCCCTAGTTTTTGTTAACAAAGTGTAACCCATCAAATATCAAAGGGAGTCTAGATATTTCTAGCAGATTACTTACACATTTCTGTTGTATTTTTTCCCATCATGACACCCAGAGGTCAAAAGTTTATTTAATTATCATTTGTCATATATATATAAATTCAAGTCACCGAATTGAAAAGTTGATCTGTGGATATGACAGGTATAAGGTATAAGTTTTTTAAGTATAAGGTATAATAGATAGAGAAATTATTTTTAAATATATGTGAATTATAGTCATTTTGACATGACGTTGGATGAAATTCAACATTTATAGAGGAGTTCTGTTTGGTCTAATATAATGATCTTTGTATCATATAACAATATACTGAACTCTGAGTTTAAAAGTCCCACCAGCAATTTAGAAGTGTTCCCTTTTCTTCACATCCATGCCAACATATCTGGTTTGGGGATTTTGTGATGTCAGCTAATGTTACTGAAGTTAGATGATATCTCAAAGTAGTTTTGATTTGCACTTCTCTGATGATTAAGGAAGATGAGCCTTTTTTCATGTGTCTGAGGTTGTGTACCTGTCTTCTTCAGAGAAGTTTCTCTTTAAGTCCTTGGCCCACCGATAGGTGGGATCACTTGTTCTTTTCTTGCTAATACATTTGAGTTCTAATGTTTATTGCAGCCCAGTTCATAATTGCTAAGTCATGGAAGAAGCCCAAGTGCCCATTGACCCACAAATGGATCAATAAGTTGTGGTATATGTACACCATGGAATATTATGAAGCCTTAAAGAATGATGGAGAGTTTACCTCTTTCATGTTTATATGGTTGGGGCTGTAATATATTCTTCTTAGCAAAGTATCTCAAGAATGGAAGAAAAAGTATCCAATGTACTCAGCCCTACTATGAAACCAATTTATAGCTTTCATATGAAAGCCATAACTTGATTATAGCCCAAGAATATTTAGAAAGGGGTGAGGAAAGGGAGGGGAGGACGGAGGATGGGTGGAGGGTGGAGAGAGGGTAATTGGTGGGACCACACCTATGGTACATCTTACAAGGGTACATGTGAAATTTACTAGGTGTAGAATATAAATGTCTTAACATAATAACTAAGAAAATGCCATGAAGGTTATGTTGACCAGTTTGATGAAAACATTTCAAATTTTGTATAAAACCAGCACATTGTACCCTGTGATTGCATTAATGTACACAGTCATGAGTTAATAAAAAAAAAAAAAGCCAACATTTCACATGCTTATGCTAGTTTTCACTGCCAACAGTTCCAGCTAAAGTCATTGAAAAGATCATCTGCGGATACAAATAGAAGTAAATAGTAAAACTGTTTTTCTAAGAAAATCTCTTAATGAAAGCAAAAAGTACTTTTTTTCATGGTAATGTAATATCTGCCTCAGAAAAACCTGCAATATTTTATATGACCAAATAGCTA
>CAUYQV010089325.1:0-16647 GCA_963574575.1 Galagoides demidoff
CAAACATGGGGTACATTGTGCTGTTTTCATATACAATTTGAAATACTTTCATCAAGCTGGTTAACATAAATTTCATGTCATTTGCTTAGTCATTGTATCGGGAAAAGTCATTTTTCATAAAATTTTATGTTAACATGGCTCGGCACTATAGCACAGTGGTTATGGCAACGGCCACATACACCAATGGTGGTGGGTTCAAACCCAGCCGAGGGCCAGCTAAACAACAATGACAATTACAAAAAAAAAAAAAAGCCAGGTGTTGTGGCGGGCGCCTGTAGTCCCAGCTACCTGGGAGGTAAGAGAATCGTTTAAGCCTGAGTTTGAGGTTGCTGTGAGCTGTGATGCCATAGCACTCTACCAAGGGCGACGTGGTGAGACAGCCCAAAAAAAAAAAAAATTACGTTAACATGTAATAGGGCTGGGCATGGCGGTCACACCCGCAATGCTAGCACTCTGGAAGGCTGAGGCAGAAGGATCACTTGAGCTCAGGAATCTGAAATCAGCCTGAGCAAAAGCAAGATCCCTTCTCTACTAAAGATAGAAAAAAAAAGAAACTAGCCAGGTGTTGTGGTGCATGACTATAGTCCCAGCTACTGGGGAGGCTGAGGCAGGAAGATCTGCGTAAGCCGAGGAGTCTGAGGTCGCCATGAGCTAAGCTGATGCCAGGGCACTCTAGCCTGGGCAACAAAGTAAGACTCTGTGTCCAAACAAAACAAAAAACATACATGTAATAGGAAAGTTAGCAGGAACATTCTAGAATTCCATGATAAAAGACGCCTCAGGGCGTCTGACTTCCTAACCAGTAGTAAGGTACCTGAAATGTTTTTAAGTTTACTACAAAGCACAGTTTCTTTCCACCCATCGGATCTATTCTCTGAGAGCACTTGTGGCGAAGAAACCACTTTAAATTGTGTTTGAGTGGAAGGGGAGCAAGTGCTCTCCAGCGCTGGCTGATGGAACTTCTGAGGTGATGGACGTGTGCTAATACAGAAGTCAGAGCCCCTTGTAGCCAAATAAACAAAGAGTAGCCAGTGCAATAGAGTTTTGTATTTTGTTCAGTTGAAATTGACAATTATAATTTAGATGGCCACCCTACCGGACAGCACAGGCCTAGACCTTTCCCCACTTACAGGGATTCCGCCAAGTTCCATAGGCCTTGCCTCTCTGTCCAGTTGTTTTCAGCCCCATCTCCTGAGGGGATGGGCTTTCAGAGCTCAGAATGATCTATTTCTACCTTAGACTTCTGCAGCACAGCCAGTCAGGTGTCACCTGCCTGCAATCCCCACTACTCAGGAATCTAAAGCTGGGCCAGGAGGATGGCTTGAACCCAGCCGTCCAAGGTTGCACTGAGCTATGATCATGCCACTGCACACCACAGCCTTTGCAACAGAGCAAGACCCTATCTCAAAAAACAAAGAAAATAAAAAATTCTGCAGCAGAGGCAGAAGCTCAAAGACTTTGCAATGGTAGGTCAGGGCACCAAGGGAGCCAAACCAGAGAGGCTGAAATGTGAGGGTGCAAGAGCTGGGGAGAAGAAAATGAAGGTGAAGACCACCAGGCAGGTGCAGCCAGCCAGAGCACTCCTGATCACTGTGCAGGCCCAGTTCTCATCAGTGTGTACCATCCAACTAGAAGAACCTGGCTACAACAGACCTGAAGGGACAGAAACATGAAGGGAAAGGAAAGAAAATACTAGGATCTTCACATTGGGGAAAACCTCAGGATCCCTGTGGGAGACCGGGGCCTAACTCCCCTCCCCGACTCCTATTCTTTTCCCATCCCAACTGCTGACGTTAGTGGTAGAGGCCTCCTGGACTGTCCACCAAACCCACCACTTCCTTCTGTGAGGACTATCCCCATACAATGGGTAGGACCTTCCCATCATGCTTCTAACACAAAACTCTCTGCCAGGGATCAGAATGGAGGAAGCCAGGGGAGAGTGAGACAGATCAAGAGAGGAGAGATCAAGGAAAGCAAATGCAGAGAACAGAAGGGGTGGGAGATGATCTGGGCTCCTGATTCTAATCCTACATAACATAGTCATATGTTTATCAACCAAATGGGACACTTATGAGTAAGGAAGGCACTATTCATACTTGTGACAGGACAAAAGGCATACACCAGACAGTCATGGTCACCAGGCATGTGTGGTCTCTCTAAGCATGAGGCCCAGTGACACTTTCCCTCCCTGAGTTCCGTGAAAGACTCCTATAATCTTTCAGAAAACCTTCCCCTATTGAAAGCCGTTTGAGTGGGCTGTGGGAGGAAGAACAACGGGTCTAATCCCAGCTTAGGCATCGCCCCGCTCCAGACCCCTGGGAGGCCCCACACAGCTCCACAGCTTTGGTGATAAGGCCGGATGCTGCTTCCTAATACCCACCCTTCCCAAGGCATCACACTGCCTGTCCTGGTTCTGAGCCACCAAGAAGAGAGGAGAGAAAGATGGAGTCATCAGTTTCCTCCTCCATGTTTACCTCCTCTGAGGGTAACAAGGGTCTTTAACTCTTTTTAGGACTAAGTAGAACCACTTCCCTCCTAGCCAGAGGGCCCTGGTTTAGAGCTCTGATCTGACAACAGAGGGCTTTCCAACAAACAGCGGCCCCTCCCATCTCATCCCATCTCCCAGGACATTCACTGTACCAACAGTGTTCTTTGTCTGAACAGGTACATTTTTAATCCCTCACTCAGCTCCCACCCAATATATACAATGCTATTAATCTGATCTACAACTTCATCCAAATTGCCGCCTTTCTATGACTCTCTGGTCAACATTAAGATTCAATAACCAAAGGGAAGTCCTGCCCAGTAGCTGGGACTACAGGCGAGCACTATCACCCCTACCTAATTTTCTCTATTCTTCTGAAGACAAGGTCATCCATTTCCACAACCAGAGTGTAAATGATGCAAATCAGAAAATCAACATTAACACCATTCCTTCTAAAATTTTTTTAATTTCAAAATATTAACAGGGTTAGGGTTACATGGATATGCTATATAATACTAAATTGAGGACTTTCAGTGTGCCACTGAAATGAGAGGGGTGAGGGATAAAAACTTACCCATTGCTATAATGAGCACATGCTCACTGTACCAATGGGTAAGTTTTTATCCCTCACCCCCTCCCGCCCAATACACACAATGCTATTAATCCAATCTACAACTGTCCTCCCTACTAATGTCTTTTACAATAAAAGGGGAAAATATTGTCCCCGTCCACAATTTACACAGGGCATCCAGTTGTCATCTCTGACGCCTTTTCATGTGGAACAGCTCTTCAGTCTTTGTCTTTCATGGCCTCAATTCTTTTTTTTTTTTTTCTGATATGAGCCAGTCGTCTTACAGAATGTCTAACAATTTGGAAAAGACTTGCTTTCAATTCATCTTTTTTGTTGCTGTTACACAGGAAAGAGCCAGCAGAATGGAAATAAACCAATTACAAAAGAAATGTTTAAAACAGCTCACAGTACAAAGTACCACAAAGGAAAGAACTCTGAACCTTCAGCACAGGGGTCAGTCCTCCTGGACTCTGGAGACAGGACTGAAATCACACTACCACAATCGTGCACGCACGCACGCACAGCTGCAAAGACTGACCAGACCCAGTGCTTTTTCATTCATGACCAAACAAACGCTCGTAAACCCACAGGATTCCCTGAGTAAGAGGCGGCAGAATTGCTAAAGCAGCAGCATTGTCCTGAATTCAGCCATAAAAGAATTATTTCCATGTCTATACCAAGAGGCTTAACATATTTCCTCATTATTTCAATATCCAATTTTTTTGGTCAAAAAATCACAATCATTAGATTTCAGATAGGTTATACATTTGATGTACACATCTATCAGGGGTGGTGTTTCAACCACCACCCAAGCTGTTATAAAATACAAGATCCAGTTTATAATTAGCAGGAGTCTTAGAATCAGGGCAATAGGGAGAGTTCCCAGCCAAGCGTTGGGAAGCTTAGAGATCAGTTTGCACGGCCTCCAAGAGCAACATGTACCCCTATACCACAACATTACAGGCAAGCTGGCCATCTGACTTCTGGCTTTTGGACAACCTCCCTCCTGACTGCAGCTAACTGGAATGGAAAAAGGGAAAGCACAGGCTGCAAAGGAGCCAAAGTCAAAGTCCACTGCTACAACTTTAGGGTTATAGGAAAAACAAAACTAGTTCCTTCTCTCGGAGTAGAACTTGAGGTCAGGAGGAATGAAGCTGAGGACTTTCATTTTTCTTTATAACTCATGAAGGGCTTTTTTAAAAAACATTAGGGGCAAGTATTATTTCAACAAAAATAAAATTTTAAGTCTATACAGCATGAACTATAGAGCTTTTATATTTCTCCTATTGTCAAGACTGAGGGTGAATCATAATTTATTCAGCATATGGCTATATTAAAATCTAAATCCCAGAGTCCTATCAGAGCTGGAAGAGACTTTGCCCAGCATTTAGCTCACATGATCCCATTTCACAGATGAAGTGACTGTATTCCTAAGAGGAATGTACAACTGGTTGACATCACAGCAAAGATTGAAAACCTGGGTCCTAGGCCAGCTGTCTTTCAACACGGCAGCCTCCATGAAAGTCTCAGAATATGCATCCTCCCTGCCCCCATAATCATACCAAAAAAATTTAAGTACATGGGCTCCAGCCTCAGATTCCTGTATTTAAATCCCGTCCCCACCACACACTGGCTGTGGGACCTGGGAGAACAGAGTTCATCACTCAGTGCCTCCCTTTCTCACTGTTATTCTAAAGGGCTCTTGAGAGAATGAATTGGACCAACTATATAAACCACTTAGCATATAATAAACTTTCACTGCCTAGTGTTTTTATGCAGGTGCTATTATTCAGTAAATGACAAGCGTGGAGAGGAAAGGACATTTTATGAGGTCAGACAATTAAATGCAAACTCATCCTAGAAAAAGTGCTTTGGGCTCAGCGCCTGTGGCTCAATCGGCTAAGGCGCCAGCCACGTACACCTAAGGTGGTGGGTTCGAATCCCAAGCCCGGCCCGCCAAACAACAATGATGGCTGCAACCAAAAAATGGCCGGGCATTGTGGCGGGCGCCGGTGGTCCCAGCCACTTGGGAGGCGGAGGCAGGAGACTCGCTTGAGCCTAGGAGTTGGAGGTTGCTATGAGCTGTGATGCCATGGCACTCTACCCAGGGGGATAGCTTGAGGCTTCGTCTCAAAAAAAAAAAAAAAAAAGAAAAAGAAAAAGTGCTTTGAAGGGTAGACCAGATGCACGAGCATTGGTGCACAGCTTCCCAAGGGGAGTACTTTGAAGATGATTGTGATGATATCCAGCAGGGAAGTATGTACCTAGCACTTTTCCTAGGATGAGTTTCAGAACTTAATTGTCCAAACTCACCTGTCAAGTACCAGGCCAGTTACTTTATAAAATCCTTACCAGCCCTGGCAAGATAGGTTTTGCCCTTCACAGTTTGGAGAAGGAAATTACAACCACCAAAAGCTAAAAAACAAAGACCACAAACTCTCCAAGACTGAACAGCATAGTAAGAGGCAGAGGAAAAATTCAAGTCCTGCTCTCCTGAGCTCCACAGCCTCCACTTTCCACCATCACACGCCATACAGTTACTTTCTATCAGCTCCAAAAGAGTTTTCCTTTTTCACCAAAAGCTTCATAATATTAAAGTATGGGGGCTCACCCCTATAATCCCAGCTTGAGACCAGCATGCACAACATAATGAAATCCTGTTTACACAAAAAATTTTAAAAAGTAGCTGAACATAGAGCACACACACCTGTAATCCGAGCTCCCCAGGAGGCCGAGGCAGGCGTGTCCCCTGAGCCCAGGAGTTTGAGGTTGCAGTGAGCTAGGATTGGGTCATTGTACTTCAGTCTGGGTGACAGAGAAAGACCTTTCCTCTTAAAAAATAAAATAAAATAAAATAATAATTGTTTTTCTTTAACCAGTTCCAAAGGAGGGAGATGAAGTTTCTGATACACGTATGTAACAGTGGGATTCCACTCACACTTCCCCAGAGGAGGCCCAGCAAAATCTGTAGCAGGAGGAAAAGCAGCATTTCTACCTAGAGTTTGCCAAGGGGCTTTAGAGAACTGTTCCCCCTGAATTTATAAAGCATCTGCTCAAATATTGTACCTCTGGCTCGAAACTCCACTATTTTTTCCTAATAGGCATTATAGCCATGGCATAATTTTTTCCTCAGACAAAATTTTTAGGAAGTGGGCAAAGTGGCAAAGAATTCACTATGGCAAGACCCACAGCACTACTAAAAACTGCCTCCCTGTGCTTTTATTGTTGCTGGATTATTTAGGGTCACTAGGAGTACGACTAACCAAAGTCAGTCCTTGCTTTGCTGGCTGGTAAACCATAAAAGCACCTCAAGAAGGCACTGAAATGTGGTTATTTATGAAGTCTTCTCCCAGTAAAGGGAGGAAGGGAGGAAAGAAAGCAAGCAGACATTCAAGGATTCAAAACAATTCTCTGTCTCTACATTACCACGAGTACGGCAGGGGTTTTGTTTGCTTGAGACAGAGTCTCATTCTGTCACCCAAGTGTAGTGGCATCATTATAGTTCACTGAAACAGCAAACTCCTGGGCTCAAGTGAACTTCCAATTACCTGGGAATACAGGTGAGCACCTCCATACCTCCCACCCCTCTGTTTTTATTTATTTATTTATTTATTTTTAGAGGTGGGAGTCTTGCTATGTTATTCATCCTGGTCTTGAACTCTTGGCCTCAAGTGATCCTCCTGCCTCAGTCTCCCAAAGCATTAAGATTCCAGGTGTGAAATATCACACTGGGCATGGTTGTCAGACATGGCCCAGAATTCTTGATGGGTACTAATCCCATCAAGAGTAATTTGAGGGCAGCACCTGTGGCTCAAAGGAGTAGGGCGCTGGCTCCATATACTAGAGGTGGTAGGTTCAAACCCGGCCCGGGTCAAAAAAAAAAAAAAGAGTAATTTGAATTTGGGTGAGCTCATGACTGCTCAATCAAGTACAACAGAAGTACCTCTTTGGATGTTCCAAGGCTCAAACAGAGAAAGACAGAAAGCTACCACCTAGTCATTTGGGGATGTTTACTCTGGGAAAAACCTAGAAGTCAGAGTACCCCAGACCACAGTACTAGAAAGGTTACAGGTAGGCAGTCTGACTGACGACCCCAGCTGAGCTCCCAGCCAGGGGCTGACATCCGCTGTCAGGCACGAGAGTGAGCCACCTTGGATGTCAAGTGAGCCCTCAAATGACCACCACTCCAGCAGACAGCTCATTTCACAAAACTCCTCAAGCAAGGACTGCCCAGCTGATCCCTCTCCAAGTCCTCTCCAAATTCCCGACCCACAAATCACTGGCAAAATAAATTTTTAGGCTTTGAAAGCTCAGAGTAATTTGTTAGTCAGAAATAGTAACTAGAACAATGAAAAACAGCACCACCACCCCCCAACCACCACATGATAAAGCCAAAACCCAAGTAAGAGAACATTACATCTGTATTACATCTGTGGACTTCCAATCTATCAAAACAAAGCTGAATCCTTTTGCATGCTTAAAACCAAAGGGTGTGCTGGTCAAAGACAATGAAACCCCATTCATCATGCTTTGGTTGTGGGTTTGATGCCAAACAATAAAAGAGTTTACATTAAAAGGGCTTGGCTGTGGTTATAATAAACAGAGGATATTCCTCCCATTGTCTCCCTGCTAACAGTTTCTTTCTGTCAGAGAAAACATTAGTGTATCTCTTAGATAATCCAGCAAAACACAGCAAAAGGGAAAAAAAAAATTCAGGCAAGAATAGAACAAAATTTTTCCATCTTCCTTTAAGGAAATGAAAAGGGCCGATTTGCCAAGCTCTCTAAGAGCTGCTTTACAAATTATTGTGATACCCTTGGTTAAAATGCACTGCAAAAAAAGCAGTATAGTCTTCACTGTTGGAAACAGCTATGTGGCAAAAGGGAGATTAAGTAACTCTCAAAGAGGAGGGCTGGGCAAAGATAACTGGGCTGACTGCCAAGGGATGAGGTTCAAGAGGGGTTTAATTCATCCAGCCAACACACACACAGCTACGTTAAAAGTCCCTACAATCAATGCTGAGAAGGAAAAAGAATAGCTTAATATTAAAAGGCTACAGTCCACAGAGACCAGAGCGCTGTCAACTTGGGGAGGTAAAGATTCTTACGAGCTATAAAGATAGCAAAAAAAAAGGAATACATCGACTCCATAGCCTGTCTTCTTTTGAGGCAGGGACACCTGCGGACAGCTCAGAGTCGGAGGGTAGGTACCTTGGATAAACCTGGGGCTAAAGCCACATAGCAAAGTCAGCTGGTATTCTATGATAGGTTCCAGCTGAAGAGCCTGGGAAGTTTGTGTATGATGTTGCTGGTCCTTATAGCTTAAATAGAAGACACATCCAATTTTTTAAGATAATAAATCCATTTCAATATTAAGTAGCTATTTCTATGGCTAGCCAACAGCCCATACCAATTATCATTTTACTAATGCAGCTACAGTGAGTGAAGTTATGCAAGAGAACTTACACGTGTGCCCACAATTCTTTATCTATTGAGAAAATTGAGAAATGATGCCCACAGGCCGGGCACAGTGGCTCACGGCTGTAATCCTAGCACTCCTGAGAGGCTGAGCAGGTGGATTGCTTAAGCTCAGGGGTTCAAGACCAACCTGAGCAAGAGTGAGACCCATCTCTACTAGAAATAGAAAAACTAGCCAGGCACAGTGGCACAAGCCCGTAGTCCCAGCTACTCGGGAATTTGAATATCTAAATATTCTTAATATTTGAAATGTTTCCACTATTCTTGATTTTTTTGTATTTTATAAATAAGCATATAAATGAGGGTTTCTTAACTATAAACAATCCTACAAATGCCTTTAAAACACTTTTCATTCTTCCATGAATTACCACAACCAAGGCTTAACAATACAGTAATTCACAAAGCAAACCCACTAACATCAGGGTTTATCTATGTAAGGCAGAAACCACCAAGCCAAAGCCTTACACCAGCCTTTACAGTTCCTAAAATTCCTTCCAGAGAAATTCACTTCTTTGACTCATAAAGACCTCTTTTTATAATAGGCTTCCTTCCCCATTCCCATCCTCTGCCTGCGAAAATTACAAAATACGGCCATTGTAAATAATTCAGGAAAAAAATGCTGAGAAATGAAAAATAAAAAAACCACCAACATTCTCGGCAACTGACAACAGCCACTGATATTATCTGAGCACAAATTTTTCTACAGTCCTGTTTCTCAAACTATACACTGATCTTCCCCCCTCATCCACTGTGAGTTGATACTTCTTTAGAATACAATTAAAATAAACTAGGAAAGTGAAATGTCATTTGGATGTCACGGCAATTTCAAATTGCTGGAAAAAAAGTCTAAAGTCCTTCTCCTAATTTCTTTATTTACTTCACCTTCATTGATAAGAAGCCGTTTACACTCTTCAGACTACTCTAAGAATATTATAAACCTTTTTCTCTCTCCTATACTCATATTCTTTTACTGGATATATAGCTTTCCATATGGTTTTATCAACTAATTTTTTTCACTAAATAGATCATGGTCATTTGTCCATATCCACACAGTCATCCTTTTTCAATGTTAAAGGCCATTATTTTTTTTTTTTTTTTTTTTTTTTGGCTGGGGCCAGGCTTGAACCCACAGAACCCGCCACCACCACTCCCATCCCCATATATGGGACCAGCGCCCTACTCCTTGAGCCACAGGCACCACACTGAAAGGCCACTCTTAAAATGCTAAGATCCCCAAGCGGGGCAGACTCTTACACATTCACCAGCCAGCACCTTCCTAAGTGGACGGGTTCTGTGGAGGAAAAGGAGACAAGGTTGTGTTTTACCTGTTATAACCTTGCTCATAACTGTTCCCAAGGTTAGCCCTGCCTATAAACAGCCTGGGGACAAAGGTAATTCCAGAGCTCTCCACTTTACAGCCAGACTCTTCCGGCCTCAGTTTTGTTTTTTTTTTAGAGACAGAATCTCATTTTGTTGCCCTCGGTAGAGTGCTGTGGCGTCACAGCTCACAGGAACCTCCAGTTCTTGGGTTTAGGCAATTCTCTTGCCTCAGCCTCCCAAGTAGCTGGGACTACATGTGCCTGCCAGAACACCCAGCTATTTTTTGGTTGTAGTTGTGATTGTTGTTTGGCAGGCCCCGGCCCGGGTTCGAACCCGCCACCCTTGGTATATGGGGCCAACACCCTACTCACTGAGCCACCAGCGCTGCCCTCACCTCAGTTTTACTACCTGCAAAATGGAGGTGATAATATCTCAACTTGTTCTGAGGACTCAATGAATTTACAAAGTGCTTGGGACAGGGCTTGGCATATAGTAGTCACTCATTATTATTAGCCATCATTGTTTTAAGGACAGTTAGGAGACAAAGGCTGGCAGGAAAGACCTTGCAGGATGCATGCAAAACCTTCCTGCAAGTGCCCATCAAGATGCAGCCCTCACCTCGCCCTACTCCAGTAACAGCAAGCCATGTTTGCTGATGGCTTACGGTGTACCATCAGGAGGAAACTAAGGCCCTGGGACACTCAGTAATTTGTCCAAGGCCACACAGCTATTACGGGGCAATCTGTTATTCATGTATTCAACATTTATTGAGCACTTATTTTGTGCCAGAAAAATCCCAGGAGAAAACCCAACCTAACAAAGCAGGGCTCACCCAAGAAAACAAATTTCACATCCCAACAAACAGGCCACGGCACAATGCCCTGCTGATCCAGTGACTGAGAAGTCCATCCTGCCATAATCCTGGCCTGCACAAGCCCTTGCTGGCCCCTTGCCCAGTGCCAGTCCTTCTGACAAAAAGAGGTCATGGCAGGACCTGGGATAGGAGCCATCCCAGCCTCCATGACAGGCCTGGCTCCAGCACACATGTCATTGGAGCTTTCCGTGCCCAGTGCCAGCCAAGCTAACGGGGGCCCTCTTGTCCACTCAGGCCATGTCACTTCCAAAGTACTCTGTCACACAGTGTCTCCTCCTACCCTCCAGGCACCCAGATGTGGGCAAAGATGAGACAGGGGCTCCAAAGTGCCAAGTACCCCTAAAAGTCAGAAAAACTCTCAATTTTACCCACATGACCAAATAACAAGACCATGGTCTTCTCTCCACCAGTCTCTTCCCCCATCGCTTTGGGTTTGCATAGCAAAAACTGAGACACAATTCTATTTCATGAAGAAACTGAGGCATGGAGATTAAATAACCTGAAGGCCCCACCACTATTAAGTGGTGAGTGGGAGTCACAGCCAGGCTTCCTGGCTCCAGCTCTGCCAGCTGTAGCTCACTCCACAGGCTTCAAATGATTCCTCACTCACCTACATCCCCAAAGGTGAGTGCTCAGTGTGGGGGACCACTAAAGCACAAGGTCCTAAGTACTCCATTCTGACGGCTAGGTCAAAGCTGTGGGGGCAGCCCTGTAGCCCGAGCCCAGACCATCCTGAAGATCCTTAGAAATGGCCTCCAGAGTGTTTATCTTACAACCAGACAACCACCAATGGTCCTGCCTACTCACCCCCCACAACACGTGTCAACAGGCCACCATACCTGGAATTTGGTGTCAGCTTCAAGAAACAATTCTTCGTCACGTCCCCTGGTCTATCTATCCTTCAAAAGCAAAACTAAGTCTTATAGGCCCTAACCCCTTCACACCCACCCACATAGGACTTGGAGAAAAGTGCTAGGACACAATAAAACTGTCCTTTAATAAGGAAATTCTCTCTCCTAACTTGCTCTAATCATGCATCAGAGAGAGGCCAGGCTGCTTCCAATGCACACCCACCTTCCTCTTCCCACCTCCAGATTTCTAAGCTCAAAATAGAGTAATTTTATTGTTTTTGTTTTGTTTTTTAAGAGAAGATGTTTGCTGGTTTCTGGAAAAGGCAGATTCTGAATATAGGCTTTATGCAAGTTTGGAAAACACAGACACACATGATTTTTCATGCCACCCTGCAAGTTTGCCCAGGAACCATCGCCACCTGACCAATGAGGGGAACACGAACACTCACAATGAACTGCTTTTGCCTCCTGGAGAAGGACAGACTGAAAGTCAACCTGTGGTGACTGGGAGCCAGAGAGCAGCTGTACGCAGGAACCAGGCCCTGCTGTGTCCTTCCTCCCCCTTCCTTGGACCACTGCTCTAGAACAGCTGACCTCAAAGCAAGCAAGGGAAATGAACACAAGTCGCAGTTACAGAGAGTGAGAGGGAGGCCCAGAACATTGCAAATCTCGGTTCTGATCAGATTTAGAAATTCTGTGTAGCATCTGTTTATAACATTTGGATAAAGATAGCTCTGTGTAGTATGCATTTTAATGACATCAGCACACTGACGTTCACCACCTCACCTGGTAGGGTTGTCTCACACCTGAATAATCCACCCATCTTTGAGGCATCTCCTCCTTTACCGTTCCTCACCCACCTTTGTTGCTGCTCAGCAAGCCAGACCCACGCCCACCTTAGCACTTACAGTCCCTTCTAGCTGGAATGTTCTTTCCTCACGTGGCCTGAGGCTCGCTCTCTCCACTTTCCTACACCCCCTCCCCTGCCTTTGCCTGCCAACACCCACAAGCTAGTCCCCCTTTCCAGCTTCTGACACCAAGTAAACTACTGTGCATCTTGTCTGTTTATTACATTTCTTCCCCCTCTGCCATGGAAGCATCAGGAGGACAGGAACTTCTGTCCATTCTCTTCACTGGTCTGTCCCGAGTTCACCTAAAACTGTCCTCAGCACATAGTAGGTACTTAATACTAAGTGAATTAGTAATTAAAGCTGAATAACCAAGTGTTTGTGGTAAAATACACTTTATTTTTCTTAATTTAAAACAGGCTTACATCAAAGGCTTGTCTGTTTTTTTTTTGTTGTTGTTGTCTAGAGACAGAGTCTCACTTTATTGCCCTCGGTAGAGTGCTGTGACATCACAGCTCACAGCAACCTCCAACTCCTGGGCTTAGGCGATTCTCTTGCCTCAGCCTCCTGTAGCTGGGACTACAGGCACCTGCCACAATGCCCAGCTATTTTTTGTTGCAGTTTGTCTGGGGCTGAGTTCGAACCCGCCAGCCTTGGTATATGGGGCTGGCACCCTACCCACTGAGCCACAGGCCTGTCTGGTTAAAAAGGGTCCTCCAACAGCTTGAAAAGGCTATCTCTCTCTGATATAAATCAGAGTGCAAAGCAGACCTAGTGCTACTTAAATCAAGGTCACAGGCAAACCCAGGTTGTAGGAGACAGATATCCAACTAACAACTTGGCAGATGGCTGGCACCTAGAGGCCTTTTGTAATCTCAGATCTAAACAGCCAAGACAAAGAATGGGACAGTAAAGGTGAATCCCTTGAGGCCACGCACAGTGGCTCACACCTATAATCCCAGCACTGTGGAGGCCAGGAGGGTGGACTGTTTGAGCTCAGGAGTTTAAGACCAGCCTGAGCAAGACTGAGATCCCATCTTTACCAAAAATAGAAAAATTAGCCAGCGACAAGGCGCATGCCTGCAGTCCTAGCTACTAGGGAGGCTAAGGCAAGAGGATTGCTTGAGCCCAAGAGTTTGAGGTGAGCTATGATGCCACGGCACTCTACCCAGAGCCACAGAGTGAGACTCTATCTTAAAAAAAAATTGAAACACACACAACACAAGGTCATGTATTGAACAACTGAGGAAAGTGTTGCTACCAGAGGCTTTCAGGAGTCTAACCCTATATTTCCCCTAGGAACCATGGCTCAGTGTGGTTGAAGGTTGTCCCTACATTCCCTAGTTCTCCAGGCCGATTCAGTGTTTATGGCTCTACAGAATACAACTATCCAAGTACAGAAGATCAACTACATATTAAGAGGGCTCATTTCCTATCCCATGTCCTTCAGCATACCCCTCTGGCCACTTCCGGCTGCTGCTCCCTCTGCCTCCTCTTTGTCCATCACACTGTCCTCTGTAGGCTCCTGCTAGGTGTTCCCCAGCAACACCCCTCCTGGTATCAATCACTATACAATCACTGTACTCTCTTACTGTAGTTATTATAACCGGTAAGTATTATCAACCTCTCCACTCCTCACCCCAACTAACATGTAAACTCGAGGGTAAGGCCTTTAACTTGTTCACCCACAGAAAGACAGTAGTGCCTGACCTGAAGATGGTGCCCAGTGCTTGAATGAAAGCATGCAGCCCACCACAAAGCAGCACATACCATGGTTCCCTCTCTCCTCCAGACACCACAGCACCAGTGTCCAGAGAGCTCACACCAAGGGTGAAACTCCACACAATTTCTCCGTGAATGTAACAAGAACAACTCTTAAACTGATACTACCAAGTGCCAACTGTGGGTAGTGAGCTGAGCACTCAAAACATGGCAGTCCCACCTGAAATGTGCCCTAAGCATAAAACATGCATGAAATCTTTTTTTTTTTTTTCCAGTTTTTGGCTGGGGCTGGGTTTGAACCCGCCACCTCCGGCATATGGGGCTGGTGCCTTACTCCTTTGAGCCACAGCGCCACCCCACATGCATGAAATCTTAACACAAAAATATGTAAAATATCTCATCAATGGTTTTTAAAATTTTGAATCAATGCTGAAATAATACTATCTTACATACTCTGAGTTAAGCCAAATATATTAAAATGAATTTTAGGTTTTTTCTTCTTTTCAATGTGTCTGCCTAGAGAGGTTTTAATTACTTATGCAGCTTCTATTATATTTCTCTGAGTCAGTCTTGCTTATAATAATACCATGAAAAGGCTAGCCAGCAGCCCAGCCCTAGCCTCCCCTTTCACGCCCTCCAGCTCGCCTCACAGGCTCCAAACCCTCTCCAGAGCAAGTCAGGAAACACCTGTTGGGTGGCTTCCTGTGACACACAAATACCTAAGTATATTTAGAAATGGGATTCAGATATCAGGCCTAAAAAGAATTTAATAGATGAGCTAATTCACCTACAGAAGGTAAGCACCATGAGGATTAAGATATGGAGCTTCCTTCCTTATTATCCAGAACAGTGGCCAGCACATAGATCAGAAAAAGAAATCTATTAAAATAAATCAAATTTCTTAAAAAAAGAGAGACAGGGGTCTCATTCATCACTACCCAGGCTGGAGTGCAGTAATGCACTGTAACCTTGAACTCCTGGGCTCAAACAATCCTCCCACCTGTGCCTCCAAAGTAGCTGAGATAATAGGTACACACCACCACCACACAGAATCTCACTGTGTTGCACAAGCTAGTCTCGAACTCCTGGCCTCAAGTGAACTTCCTACCTCAGCCTCCTTAAGTGCTGAGATTACATAGCTTAGCCACTATCCCAGCCTCTTTTTTCCCTTAAAGCAAAAGACTAATTTCAACTTGTCTACTCTTATTTGGAATGGTAGCTATAAAAGAAGTATGGAAAATGATTGAGTCTAGGATGGGAGCCTTGGCTCTCCCAAGTCACTGGAACCATGAGTTGACCAGCCTGAGTCCTCACCTAGAAAGCAAGTTGTCCCTACCTTCCCTGCCTCTCTAGGCCTGAAACAAGTGTTTGAGGTGTTCTGTGCTCTAATACAGTGGCTGCCATGCTCTGGAAACATGGCTGAGGAATTGAATTTTCAATCATATTTAATTTTAATTCAAATATCCACATGTTGCACTCAGCCATCATAAGGGCCAACACAGCTCCAGGCTGTTGTGACAGTATAGAATGAGATAAAGCATCTAAAAAATATTTTGTAAATGCTAAAGC
The DNA here is from genome assembly GCA_963574575.1 of Galagoides demidoff. Classification (NCBI taxonomy): domain Eukaryota; kingdom Metazoa; phylum Chordata; class Mammalia; order Primates; family Galagidae; genus Galagoides; species Galagoides demidoff. The sequence continues at coordinate 15,718 of CAUYQV010089325.1, forward strand.
CCTATAGGAATGCTAGAAGTTTTCTTGTGTAATATATTAGAAATCAGATTCTGAGAGGTTTCAATTTCCCCTCAACACAAAGAGATTCAATTTAACATAAGTGAAAGAAAATAAAATAAACAGTTTTGGGGTTTTTTTTTTACTTTACTTGGGGAGAAAGGCAGCCAGTATTCATGGATATCTACGAATGGAATAGGGGGGTTAGCCTTCACATAGAGCAAAAAGCAGTTTAATCCACATTGCCACATGCAGTGAGAAATCAAGGTTTCTATTGACTCCTGGTAGATTCACTCCCACTCTTAGGAACCAGATGTTCCTTGCCCTTCCTACTGACTTTTGCTATTTTGTTACTGCTCCTGCTGCAGAAACCAGATTTTTACCAACAGCTCCCCGCAGTTCCTTAGGCTCTCTGACAGTTCTTCACAGGCTCCAGGATACATAACAGTGGTTGTTCAAATTTGCTGAGGGGTGGTAAAACCAACCACAGCTGAAAAGGGGTGGGGACTAATTGGTAGTTGTAAAGAATGCTAACTTGTTTACACTTAGATTGGAAAATGCTCATGAAATTCAAATCAAGTTCTAGTCTCCCCAGATTTTTCCCAGCAGGAAAGCCCTTCCCAGTCTAAACATCTTTTCTTTTCTGTTAAGATAATTATATTCTACACACCAGTATACAATAAAGAAATGAGCAGGGAAGGGGCAACAGAAGAGGGGGTGAGTTATTAGAACAGGAAAGTTTTTTTGTTTTTTTTTTTTTGAGACAGAGCCTCAAGCTGTGCTCCTGGATAGAGTGCTATGGCATCACAGCTCATAGCAACTTCCAATCCTGGGCTCAAGCAAGTCTCCTGCCTCCGCCTCCCAAGTGGCTGGGACCACAGGTGCCCGCCACAACGCCCGGCCATTTTTTGGTTGCAGCCATCATTGTTGTTT
>CAUYQV010089333.1:0-15313 GCA_963574575.1 Galagoides demidoff
GCGCCTGTGGTCCCAGCTACTTGGGAGGCTGAGGCAAGAGACTCTCTTGAGCCCAGGAATTGGAGGTTGCTGTGAGCTTTGATGCCACAGCCCTCTACCCAGGGGGACAGCTTGAGGCTCTGTCTCAAAAAAAAAAAAAAAATTAAAAAATTTAAATTTAGGCTCAGCGTCTGTGGCTCAATCGGCTAAGGCGCCAGCCACATACACCTAAGGCGGTGGGTTCAAATCCCCAGCCCAGACCCGCCAAACAACAATGATGGCTGCAACCAAAAAATGGCCAGGCGTTGTGGCGGGCGCCTGTGGTCCCAGCTACTTGTCAGGCGGAGGCAGGAGACTCACTTGAGCCCAGGAATTGGAGGTTGCTATGAGCTGTGATGCCATGGCACTCTACCCAGGGGGATAGCTTGAGGCTCCGTCTCAAAAAAAAAAAAAATTTAAATTTAAATCAGTCCTCCAGTCTCCTATATTTCCCTTGCCTCACATAACTTTTCTTCGTACTTAGTAGCGGTATGACTACTTGGAACATTGTGCATTTATTAATTTGGCCATGTCCCTTCACGAGAATGTCAGCTTCACATGGCGGGGGGCGAGGGGGGCTATGTCAGTTTTACTCCCCATTGTATCCCAGTGCCTAGAATAGTGCTTGGTACCTAGCAGACATTTATTAAGTAAATACCATCCTTCCTAATGAAACATACACTCTGGTTTAGATGGCTTCTCACAATTCTCTTTAAATGGCAAATTTCCTAGAAGCTGCCTCAAATGTCCTCTGAAAGGAGAGAGGACACACTCTGAGGATCCATTAGATTTCACTGGCCTGGTGACACTTGAATGTCCTCTGGAATCTTTGCTGCCTCCAAGATGCCTTGAATCCCATCAAGAATTGACTTTTCCAAGTTCCAGAGCACTTCTGCTGTGACTTCCTGTTGTCCCACTGGGATCCTGGTGGTCTCCATAAAACTCCTGGGCCTGTACTCTGCTGAAGTAAACAACAGCAGATCGGGATGTTTTGTTCCAGTTGACCAGACTTGTGGGCTGAGTGCTCCAGATGAGACAAAATAGAGAAACCTGAACCAGATGGATGGCAGCTTCCCCAGTGGCAGGAGAGGGAGGCCTTCTTACAGGGGAGGGTGTCCTGTGAGTTTGGAAGCCAGCCTTGCTGCAGTGCCCCATTCCACTGGCCCCTCAGGAGCCACATCTGCCTCAGAGGCGCTTTGTGGGGAAGGCTAGGGGAAAGAGGAGGGAACCATAATTCTGATAACTTCAGGGTCAGGGCAAAGGCCCTCAACCAGAAAGCTCTCATATCTCCAAATGAATTGCAGGCTGAGGTCACTGGGAGAGCCCATAGAGCTCATGGGTAGGGAAACTGAGGCAGACATGGGTGTTTCATCCCCCAAATCACACAGCCAGCACCCACATTCTCTTACTATCAGTCTGGGGGCCTTTTGAACCAAGCAAAGTTATAGGATGGGCAAGTCTGAATGAAGGACGGAGCACCCTGAGCCCATGGCATTGGGGCCTTCATGGCCTAGTAGACTCTAAAGCACTCTTTATAGGCTGTTGGATTTCATCAGATAGAGAAGTGAGGGGGCGGGGGGGGAGGCTGGGTTAAGCTGTTTCATAGGTGGGGAGTTTGTCAGGGATATACTGTGGAATAGGGTGGCTGATGTCAAGTTGGGTGTGTAGGGTGGGTGAGAAGGGGGACATGAGGCTCAGGCCTTATTTTGGTAGTTGGTGATTAGCCTTAGGCCTAGTGGAAGAATTTGGGACCCAGGACTTAATGCATGGAAGGAGATCAGGGAACACAGGAGTGTGCTACCTGGGAGGTTTCCATCTAGACAAGCCTCATCCCCCCTCGCAACACTGTCTCTGAATACAAGTGGCTGACTTTCTTGCCAATTTGCTCATGCTATTTTGGGAGGCAGAACCTGCCAGTTGAGTGGGGCCCCACCTCCTGGTGGGGATGCCAAGAGGCTGGGAGCAGGAGCAGGGCCTGGGAAAATAGGCCATCAAAGCTGCCTGGGCAATTCCCTCTGGCCATGGAGAGGAGAAGGCCTTGGGGTCATAGCAGATGGCTAAATATAGAGACACTTGGAGGTGGAAGTGGTTCCTGCTAGCCGCAGGGGGCCATCCAGTTCCTGCTCAGTAGGGCAGGGATGAGGTTCCTCGGGAAGAGTGTGTTTGTGAGACTGAGTACCAAGGGCCGAGGCACCCGGGGGAACCTCAGTCTGGATTGGGTGTCAGGTCTTTATCTATGGTTGGGGTCATGGCTTGGGTTACCCCTATATTATTTTTTAATTTCAGCCACTATCTATTGAGCCCCTGCTCTGGGCTAGGACTTGTGCTTGGACCTCAGGCTCAGAGATTCTTGCTCTGAGGAACAAATGCTTTCCTGGAGAGATAAACTGTAAATGGTGAACCATCCCTGGGTAAATGGAGTAAGGACTCACCTAGAACACCTTCTAGAATGAAGCTCCCATGGGGAGGGATTTGGGCCTAATTGATTCATGGCTGTGTATCCCGTTGCCGTTTATTGAATAGCAGAATGAATGGCTCTATCCAGAGAATATGAACAGGCTTTATGGTGGGGTGGCCTGGGGGGCTGGCTCTTGAAGAAAGGATGGAATCTCGAGCTAATGCATTAGAGAAGGGCATATTAGGCAAAAATAATTGCACTGCAAAGACATAGCAATGTGTGTTCAGGAACATTATATCCAGTTTTATATGAGCACCAAGGTGGGAGCCTGCTGGGACAGATCCCAAGAGGCTATAAACATGGCCAAGGGCTCTTGCATAGTCCAGAGGTGTTCAAATCAGTGTGCACAAGGTGATCTATTCATATGGAAAGAAAAGTCAGCCCAGAACTTTTATTTATACTTATTTTTACCTTTGAAAAAGGGAACTAAAACTTAAGCTCTCTGTCTATTTAATAGATAGACTGGCATTGGTGCCCTCACCTTGTCTACACCATAATTGGTCCTATGTTCCATACTGTGGGGCTCCTGAGGACAGCACCGTGGGTCTGGCTAACCTTCACTGAGCTGACCACAGGGTGTCATTTTATAACAACAGTGTCTTTAAATCACAGGATCCTTTCAAGAGTTACTGATAGAAACAGCAGCCATGAAAACCTCTTCTACCATACAGAAATTTGTTGGTTATCTCATAGTAAAATACTCAATAGAGTTACTATCTAAAAGATGAGTTATGTCATTTTCTTTTATGAAATGACAAATGCTCCAAAGGTGCTGTTGCCTTCTGTGGCACCTGGGGGATGTTATACACAGATATTAAAACAAATAAATACACAGATGGGTAAAGGTGTCGGTTTAAGATTGAATAAGAAAGTAACTGCTTTTGGAAAGAAACTCACACTACGGAGAGAGCAGTCTGCAGACCAATATTTTGGGAGGATTACATTCCTAAAGTTTAGTGTGTTTTGAACTCATCTGTCAAACATATTAAAAAGGAACCTTTCTGATTCATTTCCTATAACAACTGCTTGACATCAGTTAAACCAAATTTCCATAAAAAATTGGTGCACAGGCTCAGCGCCTGTGGCTCAAGTGGCTAAGGCACCAGCCACATACACCTAAGGTGGCGGGTTCGAATCCCCAGCCTGGACCCACCAAACAACAATGACGGCTGCAACCAAAAAATGGCCGGGCGTTGTGGCAGGTGCCTGTAGTCCTAGCTACTTGGGAGGCTGAGGCAGGAGACTCGCTTGAGCCCAGGAGTTGGAGGTTGCTGTGAGCTGTGATGACATGGCACTCTACCCAGGGGGATAGCTTGAGGCTCTGTCTCAAAAAAAAAAAAAAATTGGTGCACAGGCTCGGAAATCCCACCTCGTGATTTAGTAGATACAGCCAGAATGTGTATCTTCCCCGACACACTGAAGCTTTTCTCAAGATATATTTTTCCAACTACCGTAGGCATTAAGGCAAGTTAAAAGATAGTATTTGGTGCCATATTCTAAAATGAGTATACCAGATCATTAAAGTAAGATTTTATTTAAAAATGAAGCATAAACCAGGTGCAGTGGCTCATGCCTGTCATTAGCACCTTGGGAAGCCAAGGCAAAAGAGGTCTTGGAACTTGAAGCCACAAGTTCAAGACCAGCCTATGCAACATAACGAGACTCTACCTCTACACAAAATAAAAAAATTAACCAGGAATGATGGCGTTATCTGTAGTCCTAGCTACCTGAGAGGCTGATGTGGGAGGATTGTGTGAGCCCATTAGTTTGAGGTTGCCGTGAGCCATAATCTGCCACTGTCCTGCAGCATTCTAGCAACTTGGGTGACAGACCAAGACCCTGTCTCTAAAAAGAAAAAAAAAAGTATATTTAATTCCAACTTTTAGTAATAATATATTTAGTCTGAGCAAGAAGCTTTTGAATACTATTAAACAAAATGAAAACGAAACTTTAAAAATGATATTTATTTAATCTTTAATTCTTTTTAGTATCTATTATTGGCATATATTTTATAATTTATACAATTATTTGTATGGTGGCATATGTATCTAATTTATAAATAAATAAATGCATATATTAGCTTGATTGCAAGAGCTTTTTTTTTCTTCCAACAGGAGGCTGAGATTCAGCCATGACTTAGTGGGGGGAAGCTAGGGAGGGCTCCAGGAAATGAGGGACAGGATCTATTTGAGACCACGTTTGGAAATGGGAGGCCAGGAGTCTGGAGGGGAGGCTGGACATTGATCCAGACCTGCTTCAGGAAGGAGCCTGAGCTGGAGCTAGGACTGGGGGCAAGGAGGAATGTGTGTAGGGTACTCTAGAGGCTTTGTGAAGAAGACAGAAGTATGGGCTGTGTCAATGGATGAGATGAGGTAGGGGAGAGCTTGGCAGGCTCCCATGTTGCTGCCTGGGACTCTGTCTGTGTGTCAGGGTGGTGGGCATGTCCTCACTGAGATGGGGCATGCTGTGGAGGGAAAGGAGCAAGTTTGGGGGGCAGTTTAGTTTTAGATGTGGTCTGTGTACATGCAGGGTCCCTGGTACACACAGGGTCTCTGCTGGAGAAATCAGGAGACCAGGACCTAGGGAGGGAGAGGGGGACAAGGACTCGGCTTCTCCTTACTCCCTTCACTGGCTTAAAGGCACACTCCAGTCACACGCCTGTCCTCAAAGGCACAGGCAGAGGTGCCTCTCACTGCCCCGCTGAGCCAGGGAGGGCTGAACTGTAAGTGCTGGGTGCCAGCAGCTATCACGGGGTGACTGAGGCCCCAGGTCCCAGGCCACACCCTGGTAACAGGCTCTGTTGTGGTGCTTCAGGGAGCTAGGGGATTGTTAGTCAGAGCTGTGCAGGAATGGGTCATCATGTCCTGTCGGTTTATTACTGACCCAGAGCGACCTGCGCTCTAAGTGCCGAGTCTGAGAGAGCGGAGCAGAGCCTTGGAACACACAGACAGGACTCACAAGACACAAGAGGTAAGGTATGGTTACCAGCCTAAGCTGTGTAACAGTTTATTGGTACTCAGGCTACATCTTATCTTTTAGAGCTTTTACAAGGATCTCAGATTCCTGGAATTACGTTATCTCGATATCCTGAGGCCTTGCACAGAGATGTATATCCCACGTTCCTGTAACTAATTGCCCCTCAGTCTATGCATGTAGGCACATGTCTCAAGGGTTAAGATCATGGGATTAGAGCAGGTCAGGTCAAAGGTGGCTGCCCGGTTAGGCCTAAGAGGCTAACAATGTCCCCTCTTCCCTGGAAGGCCCAGTAGGCCAAATCTGGATTCACTTGGGAGTAGTCCAAGGACTGATCATTGTCTGGCCTGGCCATGGCTGCCAGGTCAGGGGAATAGCAGCCACTCAAAGGTTACAGCTCAGTCCAGAAGCAGGGACCTGGGTGTAAAATTCATTGTTTAAATTCATTAACAAACTGTGATGGGGACAACAGGCAAATTAGATGCTTCCCTCAGTTGGGGGAAAAGGCACTTATGCCAGTGACATGGTGTAGCTGGGGCTCCCACATTTCAGGGCTCCTGTGGGAATGGCTGAGAGCCATAGGGCAAAGCCAATTCCTTTAGCCAATTCTAGAACACCCTGGGATAGACAATTTCCCCCTTTCCAAGGTCTCAGTCTCCCCATTGCTCAGGAGACCTGCCTCTATTCCCCCCTCAGAGCCTTCCTCCCTCACCCTGCCCTTGCAAGTCCCTACTACATCCACACCTAGCTCAGGCTGGGCCACCTGGTCTCACTGCCATGAACGCCCTCTCCCTTGGGCTTGCCTGTCTCCTCCTGCTCCTTCTTCCCATGGCATTGCTCAAGTGTTATCTCCAGGCTGACAAGTTCACTCCTTCTGTGGCAGAACCCGTGACTAAGGGCCTAGGTCCACCCTGCCATGAATGCCTCCTTCCCTAAGACTGGGAGAACTCACTGGGTTAATGTTTCCAGGCAGGGGTCCTTGCCCCACTGCGCATACACACACACATTCTCTCTCTCTCTCTCTCTCTCTCACACACACACACACACACACACATACCCTGATGCCCCTGGCTGAAGATGCAGGCCTCAGGGAGCCACTTCCCTTCCCTGAGTCTCAGTTTCGTCATGGGTAGAAGGATGGTCATGAATGACCTCACAGGGGTGCCTCACGGCAGAGCTAGCTCCTCCGCTTCTAATCACATTTGAGGAATTGTTATTTTTATCATGGGGTGTCTTGTGTTGGCTTTCTCTGGCTGCTTGATGAATAATGCTAAGCACTGTCACGGTCACTTCCCTTGGGTTGGCGGGGTCAGGGGGAGAGGCCACGCCCTCCTGGAACTTGCCCCACAGCTTGAATGTCAGGAAGTTCAGCGTCAACAGCAGAGAGACCTGAATCACTCAGTCTCCATCCCCCAGGAACTCTGAGAATAGATCCAGGAGCCCTTCCAAAGAGCAGCCTGGAGCACAGGCAGAGGCAGACCACCCCATTTAGAATCCTGCCTCTGCAGGTCCCACTTTTTCCTGGTCTTTCCACCATGAGTCTCACTGTTCCAAATTGCAACCATCTCTGCCGACCCTGTGGCTCGAGCTGTTCTCTCCACCTAGACTGCTTTCTGGGACCAGCCACTGCCCCCAGGAAGTATTCCTGGGTTTCCTCACCTGGGAGGAACCTTTTCCTTATACTCTGTAGGCATCAATTTGAAGCCTACAAATAACAGCTCGTACCCAGGGTGTGCAGGGCTGAACTGCTGTCTGGGCCCTCCGCCCACACCATCTTGTTTTCCTCTATTTTATAGGTGAAGAAATCGAGGCTCAGAAAGGTTAAACACCTTGATTATTTGAAGAGCCGGCGTCAGACGGCACAGAAGCCCACACACGTTTCCCCTGCCCCACGCACCTATTCCCACTTCCATCCTCTCAGGGAGTCCAGACAAATGAAGTTAATATGCTGATGGAGAGCAGAAATTAGCCAAAGGTTACCAGTGAATTGACCGAGTTCTTTTTTCCAAACTACTAGTGTTATAAGTCTCTTTTTTGTAGAAATACATTTTCTAAAACAAAACGCTCTTCGTGAACTCACCGACTTGAGGGGAGTATGGAAATCAACTCTCTCTGCTTTCTCCACCCGGGATCTGCCTCCTCAGAGGGACTCTCAGGGCCTCCTGGCAGCTCCCATTGGGCTGAGCCGACAACTTCCCCAGTGCCGCGGACAGGGATTGTAACTATGCTCACGTGGTGACTCGTGCCATGGGGCAGAGGGCTAAAGTCTTTGCCTCATTTCATCTCTACAGCAACCCAGCCATGTGGGTACTCTTGTCCTTATGTCACTGGGCCAAAAAGGGTGGGCAGGGGAATGAACGGAGGCTCAGAGAGCTTGGTCAGTGACTTGCACAGATCTGACTAGTCCTAAAGTTCATGGTTTTTTTTTTTTTTTGGTAGAGACAGAGTCTCACTTTATTGCCCTTGGTAGAGTGCTGTGGCATCACAGCTCACAGCAACCTCCAACTCCTGGGCTTAGGCAATTCTCTTGCCTCAGCCTTCCCACTAGCTGGGACTAAAGGCGCCCACCACAATGCCCAGCTATTTTTGGTTGCAGTTTGGCTGGGGCTGGGTTCGAACCTGCCATCCTCAGTATATGGGGCCAGTGCCCTGCCCACTGAGCCACAGGCACCACCCAATAGTTGCGTAGTTTTTTTTTTTGTAGTTTTTGGCTGGGCCTGGGTTTGAACCCACCACCTCCAGCATATGGGGCCGGTGCCGTACTCCTTGAGCCACAGGCACCGCCCTAAGGTTCATGTTCTTAACTTAAACTAACCAGTGACCTCCCTCTCTTTTCTCAGGGCAGTCCCTCCTGCTATGGCCAGGGGACCTCTGCCCGGGGGGAAGCATTAGGTCTCTTGCCAGGGACCTGCCTTGGGGGAGCCTCGCTTGGGGCTTTTCCTCCTCTGGGAGCCACAAAGCTTGGCTGACCTTCCTGGTCTTGTCCTGCCCTGGTAGTCACACGGACTGTGCTGCCCTGCTAGTGTATTGGAGGGAGCTACTGAGGGCGGAGTCTAGACTTGGAGTCCGAATCCAAGGTTGGAGCTGGGGTTGGAATCTACGTGCTGCCATTCGTTGCCTCACCATCACCTTGGATGAGTCTCAGACTTTGAGCTGTCTCTCAGGTGAAATGAGGGGGTGGAAGTGACAAGAGTAGGAGCAGAGCGGGCCTAGCTAGAAGCAAGCTGGATCTGAGATGAGGTAGAGGTGGGGGTGGGGGGGCAGAAGGAAGCTCGGCCTAGGAGACCTGGACATTTTCGGTCTGGGTCATGAGGCCTAGGAAGGTGGACCTGAGAACAAGGATGAGCTCAGTGCTAGTGTGCAGGGAACTTCAGGAAGCATCACCCCCTCCTGTGGGTAGAAGGAAGAAAGAGCTTTCCCCTTTGGAATGTGCCCTTCTACCTCCCCCATGCCGCAAGACAGACCTCCAGCATTTGGGCTGAATTAAGAGCGTCAGACGTCAGCTGCTTGTGAATCACAGGCTGCTCCAAACTGGCAAGCACGTAGGGATCCCATCCCAGATGAAGGTTTTCACACTGTCCAGCAGGCTGGGGAGGACTGTGGGGGGCGCAGAGGGGGTTCTAGGCCCCACCCTGGCTTTCCTCAGAGCAGCTCCCTTCCTCTGTTTTACAGGTTGAGTTCCTCTTACTTCATGTGAAGCTAGGGGTCTGCATCCAAACAGAGAAGGAGAAAAACCAGTCCTTGTATCCAACACTCTCATTTTACAGAGTTCAGAAGTACACAGCAAGCCCGTGGGAGGAAGAGATTAGAAGCCTGTCTGCCGGGCTCCTGTGTTGATGGCATGCCTTCCTTCAATAATTAATTCAAAAACTAAGTATCAAATGCCCTCTGTGCCAGGCATGGTGCCGACTGAAAGAGACAAGGTCCCTATCCTCTCAGAGGTTAAAGCCCAAGGAGATGGCGTTGATTAACCATGGCTCACATGTTGGCACTTATTACCAAGTGCCATGCGCTTTACATGTGTCAACTCTCATGACAAAACTATGAGGTAAGTAAGCCCCCAATTTACAGATAAGGAAATTGAGGCACTGATAGGTGAAAGAATTTGCCTAGGGCCAAGCAGAGCTGGGATTTGAACCTGGGCTATCTGACTACTCCATTATATAGACAAATACTGATATTGACCTGTGGTGATGCCTTTGTGTTTTATATGTACAGGGGTGCCTCCAAGCTGAGGTCAGGATAGAGAGTGATATCAGCAAAGTCTTCCCTGCGGAGGGGATGCTTGAGTTAAAATGGAAGAACATTTATAAGCAGGTGATTTTCAACAGCCATACCATAGCTGTTCAGTAGTCTTTCCAATAAGTGGTGCTGGTACAATTGGATATCCACATGCAAAAGAATGAATCTGACTCCTACCTTATACTATATAAAAAACCAACTAAAACTAAAGACCTAAATGTAAGAACTGCAACTATAAACCTCTTAGAAGAAAACATAGTTGTAAAGCCTTGTAATTTTGGATTAGGCAATGATTTCATGGCTATGGTACCAAAAGCCCAAGCCAACAAAATAAAAGCTAGATGCTTTGGATATCATCAAAATTAAAAACTTTTGTGCTTCAAGGAACATCATCAAGAGAGTAAAAAGAGAACTCACAGAATGGGAAAAAATTTAGCAAGTCATGTATCCAGTAAGAGACTTAAACTTTATAAAGAACACTTAAAACTCGATAATAAAAAGGAAAAGAACTCAATTTAAAAATGGGTGAAAGATCTGGATAGATATTTCTCCAAATATGTACAAAGTGTTGATGAGGATATGAAGAAACTGGAACCCCGATAACTCTGCTGGTAACACGGTGCAGCCCCCGCGGAAAATAGTTTGGCAGTTCCTCCAAAAGTCTGGGTTCTCATGTGACCCAGCAGTTCCATCAAAGAGAAGTGAAAACATATGTCCACACAAAAGCTGGTAAATGAATGTTCACAACAGCATTATTCATCCCAGCTAAGAAGTAGAAACAACCCAAATGTCATCCAGTGATGAATGGATAAATAAAATGTGCTGTCACCTATGCAGTGGAATATTGTTTGGCAATAAAGAGTGATAAAGTCCTGATCTACGCTACATCGGTGAACAACCTTGAGACATTTCACCAAATGAAAGAAGTCGATCAAAAAAGATCACATGACATGCGATGACATTTACATGAAATGTCCAGAAAAGGCAACTCCATAGAAATAGAAATTAGATTAGTAGTTGCCGAATTGGGGGTTGGGAGTGACTGCTAGTGAGTGTGGGGTTTGGGTCGGGGGAGGTGATATAAATGTTCTAAAACTGATTGTAGTAATGGTTATGCAATTCTATGAGTATATGAAAAACCAGAGAATCGTACACTTTAAACAGGTGAATTGTATGACATAGAAGTTATATATTAATAAAGCTGTTCTTATTTATTTATTTATTTATTGGCCAGGGCTGGGTTTGAACCCACCACCTTTGGCATATTGGGCCATCACCCTACTCCTTGAGCCACAGACACTGCCCAAAGCCATTCTTATTTATTTTTTTTTTTTTGAGACCAAGTCTCACTCTGACACCCTGGGTTGACTGTTGTGGTGTCACAGCTCATAGCAACCTCAAACCCTTGGGCATAAGAGAGCCTCTTGTTTCAGCCTTGAGTAGCTAGGGCTGCAGGCATGTGCCATGACACCCAGTTAGTTTTTCTATTTTTTTTGAGACAGAGACTCAAGCTGTCACCCTCCATAGAGTGCCGTGGCATCACAACAACCTCCAATTCCTGGGCTCAAGCGAGTCTCCTGCCTCTGCCTCCCAAGTAGCTGGGACTATAGGTGCCTACCACAACACCTGGCTATTTGTTTTTTTTGGTTGCAGCCATCATTGTTGTTTGGTGGGCTCAGCCTGGATTCGAACCCACCAGCTCAGGTGTATGTGGCTGGCGCCTTAGCCGCTTGAGCCACAGGCACTGAGCCAAGTTTTTCTATTTTTAGTAGAGACAGGATCTTGTTCTTGCTCAGGCTGGTTTTGAACTCTCCCCTCGGCCTCCCAGACTGCTAGGATTACAGGTGTGAGCCACCATGCCTGGCCAATAAATCTGTTCTTTTAAAAAGATAGAAGGACGAAGAAGCATTAACTGTGGACACGGAAGGGACTAAGGGAACTGCATGTGCCTGTGGGAACCTGGAATGATTAAGAAAGCAAAGGAGACCGTGTGACGAGAGCTCAGAGGGCAACAGAGAAAAGAACAGGCAAAGAGGCTGAAGAGCCAGTGAGGCTAGGCCACAAGGGTCTTGAGGGCCAAAGCAGAATGAGCAGTGTGAGACTTTCACCCCTCTTCCTGACATTGCCCACCTGCTGGGGGAAGCCCCAGGATAGAGGATGAGCTCTGGGTGGCAGACAGACATTGTGGTAGAGCCAAGGTTTAAGTATCAGCCCTGCCACTTGCTGGTGCCTTGGGGAAGTTCTTTCCTCTCTCAGAGCTCTGGTGTCTGCCTGTGTACAGCGACTGCTCTCCTGTTCCACCTTCCTCGCAGGCCATGGGAGAGTTTCACGTGATGATGTCCAACACTTTGTAAAGAAAGTCTAAGGAGTCATCACGTCTCTGCGGCTAGCCTCCTTCTTTCTGAATTCCAGGGTCTCCTGATGGGCTGGGCTGCCACACCCCCGCTCTGGGTCAGATGGGGTTTACTGCAGAGCTGGCTGTAATCCTGAGAAGGGAAGGAAGGACTCCCAGGCTTATGGGTTCCTCCTCCCCAACTCCTGGACCCTGGGCAGGGTAGGGGGTCAGGGAGTGGAAGAGCCGGGAACAGACAGGCTGCATCCGTGTCCGAGGAGCTGACTAGGAGCTGACTAACCGGACGATGAGGCAGAGGCTGCATGTGGATGCCTTGGAGAGGAGCAAAGTCTGGGGCTTTGGCAACTGGAATCAGTTTGGTTGTTCTGTGAACAAACACTGCGGCCTTCTGTGAACCTTAGAGACCATTCCAGCCTAATGCAGGCTCTGGATCAGAAGAGGGCCAAACTGGGGGAGGCCTTATATAGGGCCCCATGTTCAATAGGGGGCAGAGAACACAAAGAAGCCAGAAAATGTCAGAAAGGGAGGGGTTGATCATCTTCAAGTCCAAATTGAACACATTGAACACACACAAAACAGAAGCCTGTAAAGCTCAAATTACCCACAATTGTAGGGACAGCCGGCCTGCAGACACAGGGATGGATGGGTGACCTGTGTTGCCTTCGGGGTTGCTAGTGTCCCAACCCCTGAGGACTTTTCTTCAGACCTTCTTGAGGAGGATGCCTTGGGTATCTTCCCAAAGTCCCATTCTTTGTCCTAGTCACACCCTCCCCCCCCCAATATAACCACCCCCATTATCATGCCTGCATCCCCAGGATCAGGGTCCAGCTCTGACCTTCGCTGGCTCTGAATCCAGGATCCAGTCACCATATAGCCATGCCTGGTGTGTCCCAAACAGACCCCTGAACCTCTGTGATGCTGAACACATAGTCCCCCCCAGCCTGGGTGTGCCTCAGCTCAGACCTGGTCAGGACTGGGTCATAAGAAGCTCAGGACAGAAGTGTGGAGGGAAGGTAGGAAGGGGAAAGAAAGCAGTTTATTTCAGGTGCTTGCTCAGTTGCCTCCATCTCCAGACCCCTAGTCAGATGCCATCTCCTGTCATCGCCACCTGAGCCCCTGTGGCACTGCCACCGGCTCGCTGGTGTCAGAGTCACTCGTGATCTCTCAGAGTCTGCAGTGTTGGAGCAGAGCAAGGAAAGGAGAGACCAGGCCAGGGTTTGAACTCAGCTCCTTCTCACTCCAGAGTTCTTGCTCTTCTGAGAGCAGTGCTCTCCTGAGAGCAGTGCTCCCCTGAACTCACTGCCTCTGTCCCCAGGGCAGAGGACAGCGTCTGGATCCTGGGAACTCATCAAGGGGGGATGGCAGAGCCAGAGGGAGCTTCTCCTGGATCAGTTGTAGCCTCAGGCCACAGGCCCAAGGGGCGCGGGAGTGGCTCTGGGCCAGGGTAAGGGCAGTCAGGGCAATGAGAAGCTCGGGTAGGGCCCTGGGGGGCGGGGGTGGGCAGCAGGGACTCGAGGTACCCACTCTTTCCATCCCTTGTCACCCTAAAGCTTACCCTGGCTCAGCCAGGCAGAGAATATTCTATGACTTGACTCCCTACCAGTCCTGTAATCCCAGCCCTCACCACACTGCACAGAGCAGGCCTCTCCATTGCACGCTGGGAACCTGTATAAGAGCCTTAACCTCCCCGTGCCTCAGTTTCCCCCTCCACAAGATAGAAATAGTAACAATGTTACTTTATAGGGTTGTTTTGGGAATTAAGTGAGTTAATATGTATGTGTATAAATCACTCAGAATGAAACAGGCTTGTTATCACCGTCACCATCAACACTGTCACTGTTACTTGTTTGTCCATCTTGCCTGCTAGGCAGTGAATGCCAGAGACTATATCCTGCTTCACTAGTGCCCAGCCTGTGCCAGGCCCTGCAAGGGATTCACTGCGTGTTCCTGTGAGGATGAGAGCTCCGAGGTGGTATGGGGGACTTGCTCTAGGTCACACAGGCATGTCAGCCACATGCCATGCTCCTCTCATTCTCTGGGCAGGGTGGGCCTTGTGCTGTTGCAAACACATAGGGTGTGATGGCCAACATGACTGCAGGAGAAAGGGCTCTCTGGAGAGCCTCCCAATCTGAGTGGGACTTGAAGGGAAACGATGCACCCTGGTTGCAGGAAGGGAGAGGGGAGGATGGTAGGGGTGGGGGGCGTGGGGGAGGCAGGGCCACCCCTCTGAGCATCTGCTCAGTGTCTTCCCAGGGCTGGTCCATCACAGCCAGGGCTGAGCTGGAGAGTTTACATTCCCAGGTAGCCCAGACGAGGGCTGCTGATAAGGACGTCTCTAGTCTGGGAGCCTCCACCGTGACTTTATCTCTCTAGATAAGGCTTTGCTGGTCTAGGCTGGGGAGAGGAGGAGGCCCTGAGGTTCAGAGAGTCCTCAGAGCTCACGCTCAGGCCACTGTGCCCACTGGCTCTGGTGAGGTTGCCTCCTTGGCCCGGCTCCTGCCTATGTCCCCCTCCCACCTCATTCACCCTTGACCAAATCCTACCAAGGCCTGCCTATCCCCACTCTGCCTCCTCCCATGTCAATCTGTGAGCAGCATGAGGGCAGGTCCTCCTGGGAGCCTGCACAGAATCGGGCACATCACATCACGCTTAACAACCACTCAGAACTCATTTCTTTCCAGGCTCCCCGAAAACCCACTCTTTCCCCTCTCCCTCCCAACCTCTTTGGCCTCTGCCTTTTTCTCCAACCTCTCATCCCTGCATGCCCTTAATGAGCACTTACTTTGTGCCAGGCATTTTGTTAATCCCCCCAAGGCTCCTGAGAGGTACTATTATCATTCCCACTTCACATACAGGGATTTGTCATACAGGATTGGTGACTTGCCCAAGGGCACTCAATTGGAAGCAACAGAGCTGGGCTTTGAGGTCAGTTGGGGGGCATAGTTGTGGGTGTGACAGCTGACTCCAGCTTCTGCCTGTGGGGTTTGGGAACCTAGGGAAGGAGCTTGCTCATACTGGCTGGGGTGATGCAGAGGACTGCTCCTGTCACCTGGAGATGTGTACAAGCCACCATGGAGTTTAGTGGCTTGCAACAATGACCTTTATTTTTTTTTGAGACGGAGCCTCAAGCTATCCCCCTGGGTAGAGTGCCATGGCATCACAGCTCACAGCAACCTCCAACTCCTGGGCTCAAGTGAGTCTCCTGCCTCCGCCTCCCAAGTAGCTGGGACTACAGGTGCCCGCCACAACGCCTGGTCATTTTTGGTTGC
>CAUYQV010089334.1:0-10653 GCA_963574575.1 Galagoides demidoff
GGCGCCTGTGGTCCCAGCTACTTGGGAGGCGGAGGCAGGAGACTCGCTTGAGCCCAGGAGTTGGAGGTTGCTATGAGCTGTGATGCTATGGCACTCTACCCAGGGGGATAGCTTGAGGCTCCATCTCAAAAAAAAAAAAAAAGTGGAAAAAATTAGCTGGACATCATGGTGAACACCTGTAGTCCCAGTACTATAGAGACTGAGGCAGGAAGATTATTTGAGCCCAGGAATTTGAGGTTGCTGTGAGCTGTGACACTGTGGCACTCTACCCAGGGTGATAGTGAGACTCTGTCTTAAAAAAAAAAAAAAGCGGCCAGGCAAGGTGGCTCATGCCTGTAATCGCAGCAATCTGGGAGACTAGGGTGGGTAGATTGCCTGAGCTCATGGGTTCAAGACCAACCTGAGCAAGAGTAAGACCTCATCTTTAAAAATAGCCAGGCACCATGGTGGGCACCTATAGTCCCAGCTACTCGGGAGGCTGAAGCAAGAGAATTGCTTAGCCCAAGAGTTTGAAGTTGCTATGAGCTATGATGTCATGGCACTCTACTGAGGGCGACAAAGTGAGACTCTGTCTCAAAAAATAAAAAAAACAGTATAGAGCCTCTGAAGGTCTGCTAAAGCCACTGTGAACTGCCACGATAGCCTCTTAACTCTGGAAGATACAAACAGATGTTGAATAAATGCTTATCTAACTCGTGATCCTGGTCAAAACACTGTACAGAACCTCAGCCTAGAGAGATCCCTAACACTTCTGCGCAACTCCCCCTGAGCACGGTCTCTCGTTCCCTTGTCTCTTGTCCTTCGTGAGCCCATAACTGGTAATGAACATATTTTTGAGCTGATTTCATGTTTTCCATTTGGAAACAACTTCTCAAAGAAGTTATTTTTAAGATGTTTTCTAGGGCTTTCTCTTTTCCAGCAACTGTAGACTAAAAATACTTGGTGTCTCTTCTTCTTGGAGGTAAGGAGAACCACAGGGAATGCCGAGCCAACTGGCATTGTGTCTGCCCGAGAGCAGACGCCTGGACAGACAACCCCAGGGGAGGTCCAGAGAGCCCGTGCCCACCCGCCTGCCCGCCCTCCACAGGCAGACACCACCTGCAGCCAGGCCTGTCTGGGGCCAGCCCAGCCAAACAATGGGGCTTATCAGGCCCTGCCTGCCTGCCCTCTGCCCCTGCCCATGGAGGCAGCGGCACTCACCCTTCCTGGCTGGAGGAGGTCCCCTTGGCCCTGAACGCTGTGCTCGATGTGGACCAGCTTCTGCAGGTTCTCCTGTGGATGGGAGTGGGGTGAGAGGGAGACGGTTAAGGCTCCTTCCAGGGGTATTCTCTGCTCTGTAAGGAGTGGTATGCTTGTGCTTCAGAGAAAAACGGAGCTCAGAAAGGCCTGACTCAAATCCAATCTCTTCTAAGTGTTAGGACTAGCACCTGAGCCTGGGTCTGCAGGATGCCAAGGCTGTCCACAATTAAGCTAGTCCCTCCAGGCCTGGGGCCTGACACCAGCATCTTTCTGTGTACCCCGGGCATGGCCACATGGTCTCGCTATGCCGTCTGATACCTGTTTGTCTCTAGGCCACTGCTCCTACTCAGCCTGTGTCCCTCACAAGGCCTGGAGCATCTGGACTTGGGTAACCTAGCACCAAGGTTGGACTCAGGCTCTCCTAACTTGCGGCATAGGATGGAGACCCTGAAGAAGAATAAACAAGAACATGCATCGTCTGGGGCAAAGATCGGATCCAAGCTCTTTGGAGCTCCAAGGTTAAAGAAAAAATGTATGCTTGGGAACTCCCTCTCCATCCCTCACTGGGTTACTGAAAATACGTAAAGTGACACACCTGAGTGAGCCACACAGGTGCGCAGCACCCAACAATCCTAGAAATAACAAGCACCCACCTCCCGGGCAGGTGCCCCTTAAACCTCACGCAAAGGCCGGTTCTAAAGTCATCTTGTAAAGTAAATACTGCGTTGAGTTCTTTCCATTACCCATGTTTTGGAGCATAAAATCCTACATAGTAGAAAATAAGTAATATTTGTTTCATTTCTACTTAGGATGTACAAAGCTGTAAGAAGACACTGCTTTTGTCTTAACAGTGAGAAAAGGCCAAATGATACGAAAAATCCCAACTTTTCTTCCATTTATAAGGTAGCTGAGGAAAACCAAGTGAACTGAATTCCAATGACTGACAAGCCCCTTCACAGAGAAAGGAGATGTAGGAAAACCTATGTCTCGCTGTACCTTTGGTGACACACAGGAGGACGTGAGGCAAGAAGAAAGCAGCTAAAATGTCAATGAATTCTTAAAGGTCAAGTGCGGGCCCGTGTAGTGTAGAAGAACCAGAAGGCGCAGCCATGAGGGAATCTGCACTCACCTGTGAGCTCATTCCCATGAGTGCTCACAGTAAGATGCAGGTGGGACAGGGGGCAGAAGGAGCCCCCACTGATGGTGAGGGTGTACAGGCTACTACTGGGGGCACACAAACCCCTGCCCCCTCCCTCTAGCCCCTCTCTCACACCAGGCTTCAGCCTTGCAGGGAAGCCAGGAAACCTCCCACCCCCAGAGCCCAGGCAGAGAGCCACTGCTCTGGGGAAAGGGTAGAAGCCCCGGGGCCCTGTACAACATACCAGGATCACGCAGAGGTCAGCAGGGGTGGTCACAGATTTAGGGCAGAGCTCGGCTGCCTGGGGAGGACTGCCAGGAGTGCAGAGAGAGCCTGGCCCACAAGCCCTGCCTCAGACGGAGTCTGGTGCAGGAGGATGGAGAAATCTGCTTGTGTCACCATAAGCCTTGCACTGAGTAACAAGAGGCTACACCTCTAAGCAGGGGCGAGCAGGGAAGAGAGCTTTCTATGATGCGGGGATCGCTGCAAGCTGAATGTGGAGCAGGAATAAGAGGAAAACTAACTCTCTGGCACTGCAGACTCCACAAGCAGTGCAAAGTGACAGCAGCCCTCTGCTACAGTAACAGGGCCCGAAAACTGATGACATGACAACAAAACCCAAACTCAGAGGAAGTACTAACTAGACTGACTCAGCTGCCCTGCCCCTTCCATAAATGGCATGACCCCAAAGGAGGCGTGCCTGGCTGTGGAAGAAACTCTCTTTACCTCAGTCTCTATGGTGCTTCCACACACAACGCCTGGAGTTCAGTAAAACAGTATTAGAAACACACAAAAAAAACAAAGAAGAAAACTCCCAAACCCCTTCAAGGCATCCTATAAAACCAAAATGAAAAGAGGGCACAGATGTTGGAGTTATCAGACAGAGATTTTGGTAACTAGGATCATTACGTTAAAGGATCTAGTGAAAAAGGAGGGCAGGGAAATGGAGAACTTCGGCAGAGATGGAAACGATACAAAAGAGTCAAATGGAAATGTTAAACTAAAAAGACATAACACGAGAAACAAGGAATCCCTTTGACAGGCTTAGTGGCAAACTGAACACAGCTAAGGAAAGAATCAATGAACTAGAAAATAGATTAACAGAGATTATCCAAACTGAAACACAAAGAGTGGGGGGAGAAAATAAGCACCCCCAAATAATTTTCCAAAATTAATGAATGACAACAAACCACAGATCCAAGAAGCTTAATAATCATAATAGGATAAGTTATCACCCCATCCCCCCACCAAAGACAGACACCTCACAGTCAAACTTGTACAAATCAGATAAAAAGAGAAGATCTTAAAGGCAGGCAGAGGCTCGGCGCCTGTGGCTCAATCGGCTAAGGCGCCAGCCACATACACCTAAGGTGGCAGGTTCGAATCCCCAGCCCAGCTCGCCAAACAACAATGATGATGACTGCAACCAAAAAATGGCCGGGCGTTGTGACGGGCGCCTGTGGTCCCAGCTACTTGGGGGGCGGAGGCAGGAGACTCGCTTGAGCCCAGGAGTTGGAGGTTGCTATGAGTTGTGATGCCATGGCCCTCTGCCCAGGGGGATAGCTTGAGGCTCCGTCTCAAAAGAACCAACGGAGAATTGTTAATACATGTGTTTAATTACTAGACTTTCTGGGGGATACTTTTAACCTTGAAAATTCACTTTTAGGGACCAGTTCAAGAAAACGAAGCATATTTAATCCCTTCTTGAAAACTCTCATTTGAAATGACTTAGGAAATGTAATGAGGAACCTCAGTATTAACACTAGAAAGAGAAGGAAGAAGGTGGCTGCTTCCAAATCAAAACATGGGTTAAATGAAATGGACACACAGCAAAACCCACTAACATCCCCACGTGTGGACCAGTGAGGGCTGGTAGAACTATACCCACAGAAGAGAATGGAAAGAAGGTCGGTCTCTGCTCATTGTGAACCTCCTTACTTCCAGCCTTTAATGCTACAAGAAAGAGGCAATTACAGAATTACAGTTTTACTTTTTTAGTCAAGGTCTATTTGTCTGTGGGACGCAGGGCAAGGGCTACTCACACTTCTATGCTAAATAAAGCAGGGCACAGCTAGAGCTCTGGCAACCTGAGGAGGCTAACCAGGCCAATTAGGAAAGGAGCACTGGCCCAAGAACTTCCTGCTGCCATAAAGAACAGGAATTCTTTGAGCATGGCTGCCCAGCCTCCCAAAGGTGAGTCACTAATCTTACAAAGTACACCTTCACCAAATCTAAATTTCGCTCTCCTTTTGAGTGTGTTTTTAAAGATCTGAACTGGCATTCAGCTAATTAAACTAGAAAAATAATCCTCTTTGAGCAACAAAAAAATATACAGTGCCAATCATGAAAATATGCCTCACAGGTCTATGCAGTGGGGAACAGTCGCATGGCTCCACCTCTGGAGCCACCAGGCTAACATCCAGGCTTTGCTTTCTGGGGACTCTTCTAGCCATGAGCACAGTGGGGGTATGAATGCAGCTCCATGCTGACAAGATGCTGACTCCTCCAACAGGCGAGTTTGGCATGAGGATTCTCCACTGACCAGCTATGTTATAGAAATTACCTGAAGAACAGAGAAATGTGGAGGGAGGAGAAAAAAAGACACATATATAGGGACTTATGTGACTGTGCAGAGATTTAGCATATTTGTAACTGAAGTCACAGGTAAGGAGAGAAAACATGGGATGGAAAAAGATATGAAGAAATAATAGCCAGGTGGGCAGCGCCTGTGGCTCAGTGGGTGGGGTGCCAGCCCCACATACTGGGGATGGCAGGTTCGAACTCGGCCCCCCGCCAAACTGCAACAACAAAAAAATATCCAGCCATTGTGGCAGGCACCTGTGGTTCCAGCTACTCAGGAGGCTGACACAGAAGAATCGCCTAAGCCCAGGAGTTGGAGGCTGCTGTGAGCTGTGTGACACCACAGCACTCTACGAAGGGCGATAAAGTGAGACTGTCTCTACAAAAAAAAAAAAAAATAGCTGGACATGTTAGCTTATGCCTATAAGGGTGGATTGCCGAGCTCATAGCTTCAAGACCAGCCTGAGCAAGAGCCAGAGTGAGACCTTACCTCTAAAAATAGCCAGGCATTGTGGTGGGCACCTGTAGTCCCAGCTACTTGGGAGACTGACACAAGAGAATCACTTAAGCCCAAGAGTTGGAGGTTGCTGTAAGCTGTGATGCCACAGCACTCTAGGGAGGACAGCAAAGTGAGACTCTGTCTCAAAAAAAAGGAAAAGAAAGAATGGTTGAATTCTCCTATATTTGATTAATGGTATAATAGATTTACAGAGCCATGAAGTTCAAATTCCAAGATAAATACATAGGAAAATGCCCCTAGGCACACCTGAAAGCAGGCAAAGAAAGACACATTATAAAAAGGTAAAAACCATTTGAATCCCACGGACTTGTCCTCAGAAACACACGAGGCCAGACAACAGTGGAACAAGATCTTCAAGGAAAATAAAAAAAGAGAAAAACAGAATTTGGTGCCAGAAGACCTGTGCTGCAAAAGATGCGAAAGGAAGTTCCTTAACTGAGGGGAGAGACTGTATCTTCAAGAAGGAATGGAGAACTCGGTAAAATATCGAAGGATCCAGATTTGTAGCAAATTACATGTCAGGTTTAAAGTTGGGCTGCTATAGTGAATTACTGGGCATTCTCAATACTTGAATATGGGACATGTGCACAGGGGAAGGAAATAACATTGCACTTTAAACGCACTGTATTGTGAGTGGAAAATGGAATGTCTTAAATAAAGCTGTATTCAAAATTGGCACCAAAAAAAAAAGAAAGAATGAAGAATATCAGAAATGGTAAATATATGGATAAATATATTTTTCTATTTCTTTAAAATACATATTTCTTAAAACAGAAATTGTATATATGGCTTGTAACGTATATAGATTTAATATGTGTTAATTACAGCATAAAAGATATAGATGGTAAATGGGTATACGTGGTTTTAAGATTTTTACATTTTATGTGGTACATGAACTCCAGTTAGACTGAAAAATAAATGTATATGTTGTAATCCCTACAGCTATGCAAAGAATATAAAAATCCAATAAATTAAAATGTAATTCTAAAATAATTAATCCAAACAGACAGTAAAATGCTAACACTAAATCTTCTAATAATTAATGTTATTAAACACTCTAATTAAGAGGTAGAGACTGGCTGGGTGCAGTGAGTGGCTCTTGCCTATATTCCTAGCCCTTTGGGAGGCCAAGGTGGGAGACAGCTTGAGGCCAGGAGTTTGAGATCAGCCTAAGCAAGACCCTATCTCTATAAAAAAAAAATAGAATTATTTTTAGTCACAACTACTCAGAGGGCTGAGGCAGGAGGATCACTTGAGCCCAGGAGTTTGAGGTTACAGTATGATGATGGCCACTGAGCTGTAGCCTGGGTGACAGGGTAACACCCTGTCTAAAAAACAAAACAAGTACCTAAAGAATATTTAAAATACCAGACAAGTTAATTTATCCCATTATATTAAGAACTTTTTTCTTTTTTTTTTTTTTTTTATTTTTTCAGACAGGGTCTCAAGCTGTTGCCCTGGGTAGAGTACTGTGACGTTATAGCTCACAGCAACCTCCAGCTCCTGGGCTCAAGTGATCCTCTTGCCTCATTTTTTTCTATTTTTAGTAGAGACAGTGTCTCACTTTTGCTCAGCCTGGTCTTCAATTCATGAGCTCAAGCTATCTACCTCCCTTGGCCTCCCAGAGTGTTAGGATTACAAGAATGAGCCACTGTGCCCAGCCTATAAATTTTATTTTATTTTATTGAGACAGAGTCTCACTATGTTGCCCTTGGTAGAGTGCTGTGGCATCACAGCTCATAGCAACTTCAAACTCTGGGGCTTAAGTGATTCTCTTGCCTCAGCCTCCCAATAGAAATTTTTCTAATGGACTCTTTTTTTAAAAAGGTAGAGACAATGAGAACAGATAAAAATGCAAGGCCTAAGTATATGTTGTTTATAAGAAACCCATTTTGGGTGGCACCTGTAGCTCAAGTGGCTAAGGCATCTACCACATACACCAGAGCTGGCCGGTTCAAATCCAGCCCAGGCCTGACAAATGACAATAACAACTACAACCAAAAAATAGCCGGGCATTGTGCAGGCGCCTTAGTCCCAGCTACTTGGGAGACTGAGGCAAGATAATCGCTTAAGCTGAGGAGTTGGAGGTTGCTGTGCCATAGCACTCTACCCAGGGCCACAGCTTGAGGCTCTGGTCTCAAAAAAAAAAAAAAAAAAGAAAAGAAAGAAAGAGAAAAAGAAACCCATTTTAAGTAGAAAGACACAGAGAAGTAGAGAAGTAGAGAGCAAGTAATCCAATAAAGTATACAGGAAGCATAGTAAGCATAAGACCAGAGTGGCTATATTCACATCAGATAAAGTAGACTCTGAACCAAAATGTATTACCAGAGTCAGAAGGAAATTTCATAATGATAAAATGGCGAATACATTAGGAGGATGTAACATAACCTCATACTAGACCTTCAAAATAAGCAAAACTTAGTAGAATTTAAAAACAAGTGGACAAAAAGGGAAGGTATTTGGGGGCACCTCACCTAATGTGAATGATGCAATGGTACATTTCAAAACTAGTAAGAAATGAGTATAATTGTGATGGATGTGTTACTTAGTTCAATGTATGCATTTCACATTGTATATCGAAGCAGTACCGTGAACCCCATAAATGTATCAATGTACAAAGTTATCATTTAATAAAAAATAATTAAAAAAAAAGAACTGGACAATTCCACAGTCATAATTCAAGACTTTATCACCTTCTCTCAGCACCTGATCGAAATAAACAAAAAATCATTTAAGAAACAAATCTAAATAATACTATCAACCACCTAATCTAATTGATATTACAGAATATATTCAACCCAACAATTCAAAACACATATCCTTTTCAACTGTACATGGTGTATTCGCCAAGACAGATAATATACTATGTCATAAAACAAGTCTCAATAAAGCTAAAAGGATATCATGAAATCATAAAGGATATTTCTGATCTCAATGAAATTAAAGAAGAAATCAGTAGCAATAAGATATTTAGGAAAAACCCCAGACACTTGCTAATTAGACAACATACATCTGATAATTCATGGGTCAAAGAATGATTCAGAGGGGCAGCACCTGTGGTTCAGTGAGTAGGGCACCAGCCCCATATACCAAGGGTGGCGGGTTCAAACCCCGCCCCAGCCAAACTGCAACCAAAAAATACCCAGGCGTTGTGGTGGGCCCCTGTAATCCCAGCTACTCAGGGGGCTGAGGCAAGAGAATCGCTTAAGCCCAGGAGTTGGAGGTTGCTGTGAGTTGTGTGACACCACGGCACTCTACCAAGGGCAACAAAGTGAGACTCTGTCTCTACAAAAAAAAAAATAATAATAATAATGATTCAGAGGAAATTAGAAAATAATTACAACTAAGGCTTGGGGCCCATAGCACAGTAGTTATGGCGCCAGCCACATATACTGAGGCTAGCAGATTCTAACCCAGCCCCAGCCAGCTAGAACAAAAATGACAACTGCAACAAAAACAAAAAATATCCAGGCATTGTAGTGGGCACCTGTAGTCCCAGCTACTTGGGAGACTAAGGCAAGAGAATCACTTAAGCCCAGGAGTCTAAGGTTGCTGTGAGCTGTGACACCACTGCACTCTACTGAGGGTGACAAAGTGAGACTCTGTCTCAAAAAAAAAAAAAAATTAGAACTACATGTAATGAAATATATTAAAAATTTCAAGATGCATGCCAGGCGCAGTGGCTCACACCTGTAATCCTAGCACTCTGGGAGGCCAAAGTGGGTGGATTGCCTGAGCTCACAAGTTTGAGCCCTGCCTGAGCAAGTGTGAGACTGTCTCTAAAAATAGCCAGGTGTTGTGGTAGGCGCCTATAGTCCCAGCTACTTGGGAGGCTGAGACAAGAGAATTGCTTGAGCTCAAGAGTTTGAGGTGAACTATGTGAACTATGACACCATGGTACTCTCCTGAGGGTGACAAAGTGAAACTCTGTCTCAAAAAAAAAAAAAAATTTCAGGATGCAGCTAACATAGTACTTAAAGGAAAATTCATAGCTTTAAATATTGACATAGGCTAGTCTAAAATCAGTCACCCAAAACTTATCTTAAAAAGCCACTGGACTCAGTGGCTCATGCCTATAATCCTAGCACTTGGGAGGTTGAGGAGGGTAGATTGTTTGAGCTTACTGGTTCAAGAACAGCCTGAACAAAAAAGGGCAGCACCTGTGGCTCACTGGGTAGAGCGCTGGCCCCATATACTGAGGGTGGCAGGTTTGAACCCAGCCCCAGCCAAACTGCAACAAAAAATAGCCAGGCATTGTGGAGGCCGCCTGTAGTCTCAGCTACTCAGGTGGCTGTGACCTGTGATGCCATGGCACTCTACTGAGGGTGATAAAGTGAAAACTCTGTCTCTAAAAAAAGAAACAAACAAACAAAAAAAAAAGTGAAACCAAACTAAGTAGAAGAAAGGGAAAAAATTACTGAAATGAAAAACAGTTGAGGCTCAGCACCCATAGCACAGTGGTTATGGCACCAGCCACATACACTACGGATGGCGGGTTCAAACCCAGGCCAGCTAATACAACTGCAACAACAACAACAAAAAAAATAGCTGAGTGTTGTGGTGGGCACCTGTAGTCCCTGCTACTTGGGAGGCTGAGGCAAGAGAATCACTTAAGCCCAACAGTTTGAGGTTGCTGTGAGGTGTGATGCCATAGCACTCTACCAAAGATGACACAGTGAGACTGCCTCAAAACAAACACACACACAAAAAACAACTGAGAATAATTAATAAAACCAAATGCTGGTTCTTTACAAATCAAATGAACAAAATTGACAAACTCCTACTCACACTGATTAGGAAAGATAACAAATTACTAGTATCAGAATGAAAAGGAAGCTATTGACATAGCTTCTATAGACATTAAGAGATAAGAAGAGATTATTATGAATAACTTCATGCCTATAAACCAAGTAACTTGGGTCAAATGAATAAATTTCTTAAAAATATAATTTACCGGCTCGGCGCCTGTGGCTCAATCGGCTAAGGCGCCAGCCACGTACACCTAAGGTGGCGGGTTCGAATCCCCAGCCCGGGCCCACCAAACAACAATGATGCCTGCAACCAAAAAATGGCCGGGCATTGTGGCGGGCGCCTGTGGTCCCAGCTACTTGGGAGGCGGAGGCAGGAGACTTGCTTGAGCCCAGGAGTTGGAGGTTGCTATGAGCTGTGATGCCAT
>CAUYQV010089336.1:0-32347 GCA_963574575.1 Galagoides demidoff
CCAAGAGTTTGAGGTTACTGTGAGCTATGAAACCACCACATTCTACCAAGGGCACAGAATGAGACTGTCCCAAAAAAACATATTTTTAGCAAAGTATCTCAAGAATGGAAGAAAAAGTATCCAATGTACTCAGCCCTACTAGGAAACCAATTTATTAAACATTCTGGTAGACTTCCATATGAATGTTATAACCCAACTACAGCCCAAGATGAAGGGGAAAGCAGGGGAGGGGAGGTGGGAGGATGTGTGGGAGGTAATTGGTGGAACCACACCTATGGTGCATTTTATGAGGGTACATGTTAATAAGTGTAGAATATAAATGTCTTAACAATAACGAAGAAAATGTGGTGAAGGCTATGTTATCCAGTTTCATGAAAGTATTTCAAATTGTATATAAAACCAGCACATTGTACCCCATAATTGCATTAATGTACACAGCTATTATTTAATTAAAAAAATACAACCAAGCAAAAAGAAAAAGTTTAAATACCACTTAGAAAAAACTTGGGAAAAGGAAGAAAAATGAAATTAAATATATATATATATTTGTGTGTGTGTGTATAACTCTCTCTCTATATATATATGTGTGTGCAATGTATTTCCTGGACACCAGCTGGTGCTGTGGTGTTGGGAGACAGAGAACACACATGCCACTTTTGCTATATATACAATGTGGGCTGGAAGCCACTTTCTAGTTGTAGAGTTGGTCCTGTCTTCCTGACCTACTTGGTCTTAATCGGAGCTTAGTTGCCTCATCTGCATTCAGTCCCCTCAAAATAGGAGTCCCAAAGCTCTCATGAGCTTCCTCAGGAGGCATGTCAAACAGTGCTCTCTGCCAACAAAGTGGCCTTCCTAGGGATACAGGGTCCACTCAGCTTACCACAAGGATGGTTGTGGGAGCTCAGCAAGCAGGACACTAGATCCCCGCAGACCATTCCTTCAATGCAGCCTTCACACAGTGGTGGTGCCCTGATAGCAGCCAATGTGATGGGAGATCCAGCCCACCTAGTATTCAATCTCAGCTGCTGAATGCTGTTCAAAACTACTCAGTCTTTCAAGCCTTCCAAGGGAGTTCCAGCTTGCAGTCCAGTTTAAAATTAAAAAATCCCACAGGACCGCCCTTTCCTGTCCCCAGCCCTTCCTATGAATGCTGGCCAGCCAGTCCCTGTCCATATGCAAGCAATTACCTTCTATGCTAGTCTTCCTCCACTCCAGACCTCCTTGCTGACTCTTGGAAGCCACTACTGCTTTACTGTGCCCTTGGAGTGATGTCCCTGGATAAGTTCCGCCAGCCACGGGGTAGCTGGATTTCTCTTTCCCCTATCTCACTGTGTGTGGCTAGTAAGGAGCTGTTTCTAATCCACCTAGTTTTTCTATTTTTAGTAGAGACAGGGTCTCATTCTTGCTTGGCGGGTCTCAAACCCCTGAGCTCAGGTGATCCACCCTAGTTGGGCCATTTTAACACTGCCATGAGGAATGTTTGACAGTTCCAATTCCTCCACATTCTCATTGATACTTGGCTTTGCTGGTTCTTTAAATTTTAGTCATACTGGTGCGATAGCATCATCTCATTGTCTAACTCAGATACTTTTTAGTTTCATAATTAATGCTTTTCAGTCTCATCACATTGCAAATGTATATGGGTATATTTTTAAAAATTAGTACAAGGTACAACATGAAAAGCACAATATAAATAAAGTGTTAAAACATCACAGAAGAGAGAAATAGAACTTCAAACTGAGCTGTTCAGTATGATTTCATGATATTTATTTACTCAAAGAAATTTATTAACAACCTATTAGGAACTGTAGATATAACACTAAAAAAAAAAAAAAAAAAAGGTGACGGGACCAGTGGAGGGATGGGGGAGGGAGGGTAATCTGTGGGACCTTAACTACTGTGCAAATTGCTAGAGTATATGTCAAATATGTTAAGAGCAGAGTATAAACGTCTAAACACAACAAGTAAGTGATGTGAAGGCTATGTTAAGCAGTTTGATGCAAACATTCCAAATTGTATATAAAATCAGCACATCGTACCCCATAAATGCAGTGTTACATAGTTATGATCTAATAAAAAAAATTTAAAAGAATACAAAGCCCCCTGCCATAGGAACCTAAATTCTAAAGGGGAAAGGGATCACAAAAAGGAAACTAGTAAAGTACATTTCACATGCTGATAAGTATCATTGGGTAAAACAATACAGGGAAGAAGAAGTGCTGGAAAGAGATGACCATTTTACTTAAGGTAAGCAAAGGATTTGAGAAGGCTCTTGAAGAATGATTAGGAGTTAGCCTGAAGGAGTAAGTGGAAGAATGTCACATGGAATGGGTATGGAAACACAGAAAGCATTGATCAGTGAGAAAGAATAAGGAATGAGCGTTGTAGGAGCCTCAAGTCCATCTTGGAGCACAGTGGGAGACAAAGCTGATAAAACTGGGAAAAGAGGTTTATGGTGTTTGTATCTATTTCAGCAGGCAAGGAAGAATTATACAATGAGTTTAAGCAATAGGCCCAATTAGAACCACCTATAGGAAAATTAGATTTGTGGCATTTCATTCAACAGAATAAACGTTTTTCAGTGTCTCTTACAGGTTGCATAGAAAGGACTGTAATAGGGAGAAACTAAAGACTATGGTGAGGAGAAGTGAAAATAATGAGTCATCTGCTACCATTGTCCCAGTTTAAGGCAATCAGTAACTAAGACCATAGAAAATAGTAATTTAAAGAGAGAGCACTTATTGAGGAGACAAATTAAAATCCTTGATTACTTAATGTGGTAGAGGGAAAGATGCTAATTTCTCTTATGCTTGAACTAGCATACATCTATCCTCCGATAACAACAAAAATTGAATATTAGCAGCAGCTCCCATATAGAGTGGGAACTTCCTCTAATATAATGAGGTCTTTTCTATTGCTTTTGCTAGAACATGGCCCTCCACTCTAGAGTGGATTTTGTCTATTTGAACATCTCGGTTCCTATGCATTATCATAGGAACCTCAATCACGTAGACCATGGTGTCCAGGTGTAGGAAAAGTACTCATTAGAGTTTTTACATGTGGCTAAGAAGGTGGTTTTTCTCAGGAGAAACCAAAACAAATACCAAGGAACACTATCTCCACTATTCAAAATTCTATGGGCTCATCAAATGCCTGAAAGTTTTTTTTTTTAATTTTTTAGAGACAGAGTCTCACTTTTATCGCCCTCGGTAGAGTGCTGTGGTGTCACAATTCACAGCAACCTCCAAATCCTGGGCTTAGGCAATTCTCTTGCCTCAGCCTCCCAAGTAGCTGGGACAACAGGAGCCTGCCACAACGCCCACCTATTTTTTGTTGCAGTTTGGCCGGGGCTGGGTTCGAACCCATCACCCTCAGTACAAGGGGCTGGCGCCCTACCACCTGAGCCTCAGGCGCCTCCCTGAAAGTTTTTATAATACTATTCAGTGATATAATTCAGAGACAAAGATTCAATATTTAGGCCCTTCTGGAATCATGTGCATTGAAATTTTATTGAGCACTGGTGCTTGAGAGAAATAAGAGATTAGCATAGGTTCATGTAGCTGGTACCTCAATTATCCTTTTTAATTGCTAGAATGGGACCCCCAAAGAATAGGTTTCATGATGCAGTTAAGTGAGAATGGGAGGCAGGGATATTAGGGAGGTCTGCAACAGGAAACAGGCCCCAGTAGAGCTCCTACTGATGAGTGTGTGTGAACCTAAGTCAGTTGTTCAGGGTATGAATGAAGGGGAGAATGGGCCACCAAAAGGCAATCTTAGTAGGAGACCTCCTTCAAATATTTTCCTGTCATCAAATTGCTGGGGTGTGAAAAATCCAAAAAAGAATAACTGGATTAATTAAATTGTATCTGCAATAAACCAAACCACTGAAACATAAAAACACAACAGAGTGCCCCAGCCTGAGACATCTCACCATCTTTTGCATACACTTCAAATATTTCCTCCTTTAGATCTCTCCACTCTCAAGATATAGTACTGACTGAATCACCTCAGTGAGGCCCCAAGCTCAGTTCATGTTTAGCATCTGCTGTATACATGTCATTTGACTCAATCAATTCCTGCTACCTAGTTAAAGACACAGCTGCCTTTCAGAGCAGTGAGGAGAGTGGGGAAGGTGCATCTCAACTCACCAAGTGTCAAAGTAATGAACAGGGGAAGTGAAGCGAGTGAAGCCAATGATCAGCAGCAGCAGGAGCTACAAATAAGCCTTCAACCAACCTTCATGCCTCTCACTTTAACTAAAGGGCCAGTAAAGAAAAAGGCCCTGTAAGGCAAAGAAAAAAGGCAGTGCCAGGGCAGAGTGGGCACTGGATTGCCGTATGCGAATGAAAAAGTCAGAAATTTAGCCAGAGGCCAGATAGAGGTATCCAGTGACCAGAAGTAGATATTTGCTTTCTGAGAAAAAATTCTACCTCCTCTCCCCACATTTAATAGTATCTATTTTTTATTCTAAATTTATAAACAGTCTCTCTTTTGTGACTTTATAAGTATTAATACTTAAGAGATGCTTCCCATTTCATGGGATCTGACTGTGTGGGTTACCCACCCATGACTTTAGCATAACTCTTTATAACCCAAATAATGTACCTGGTTTATGTAAAAGACCCACTAATTTGGACCCTACACATATGAGATTGATGATTACTTATCCAGCATATATTGTAAATAAAATAATTAGAGGGATACTTCATCTGCTCAGAAAAGAAATCCAACTAGCCATTCATGGAAAACACAAGAATAATTCTTATTAAATGTTTTGAGTATCTTTTTTTAGAGATCTATATCCCAGGCAACACAACACTAAAATGCTTCATTGATTCAAACTGATTTCTGGTCAACATCTCAATCCATTATTTCAAATCATCAATGCTATGCCTTAGTTTAAGAAATAGAGAGAATGATTTGGCTGTGAAGGCATAGCTAATGCTAAGTGCTCCCTGAAAAACTTGGGATTTAAACTAAGAGAATGAAACTAAGAGGCCTGCTCAAAATGTGGAGAGTTCTCTGAATTCAACCAAGGATATTCTCATGAGTTTGAACAAAAGAGAACTTGTACCCACTTCAGTTACACTCTATCACTCTGCAGACAGTTTCCACTTGTTAAGTATCACTAGGGTCTGGTCTACCTTGGGCAAAAACAAAAACTCTCTTTTAAGTCTCTAGGGATGTGAAAGAATGAAGCGAGTAGCTTCTAAAGTAAAGTGCACTCTAGACTGTTTATCTTATCACTTACAGACAAAGAAGACTTCCCTAAGAACTTGCTCAGAAGTGTTTAAAACATATTTCTAGGAGAAGAGAGAGAGAGAATGAGTTTGAGGTCAAGGAGGAACTGGGAGGTAAGACCCAAATGTGAGGGCTAGAAATAACAGCCTCTACTTGCTAAAGTAAACTTAGGCTGAGAGTAGCAGAACCAGGGGTTTCTCTAGTTTAACAAAGGCAATCCAACTCATTAGAGCTCAGATGATATTGGAACTAATGAAATGTTTGGGAAGAAAAGCAGACTAGAGTCCACCTCTAAAGAACCAACAGTAGCTCTAGCTCCCAAAACAAACTATAAAATGGGCCATCTCAGCCATCTGGTGCAATAAGACAAGTAAGAATAAAACAATAAAACTCAGTAAAATATTTTTTTCCCTACCCTTGAGTGTGAAGAGAGGAACTGGTAATACAGACAGGCCCAATCTCAACTCTAAGGAAGAAAGAACAAGCTAGAAGGATAAGTCTCTGACTTTACATTTCCATTCTAACCTAGCCTGGTTTTAGCAGCTCAGAGAAGAGAGGAGACATACATAGCAGGGAAAGTACTCTAGTATTTTGATAGTGAAACAGTATAATCTAATAGACAAAGTTGTGTGCTGAGAGTCAAGGGACCTGTTGCTTAGTCCAGCTTTGTCCCTTCTTGGGTATGTGACTTTGGCAACATCATGAAATCTCTCATGACTCCAGTTAATTGGTGAGTAAAACCCAGAGCCTAGATTTCATTGTTTAATTGTGTAAAACTATTTCCCAAACTCCTAAATATCATTTTAAAATTATATATTAATTTTTAATAATGTCAAAAAACCTTGAATAGTCTATGATTCAATGATTCCATCTGCCCAGGAAAAATTTTGCAGCCCCCAGAGGTTCAGATAAAAAGAGTAAGTACATGTGTGTATGCGCAGAAGAAAGAG
Source organism: Galagoides demidoff (assembly GCA_963574575.1). Lineage (NCBI taxonomy): Eukaryota > Metazoa > Chordata > Mammalia > Primates > Galagidae > Galagoides > Galagoides demidoff. The sequence continues at coordinate 6,192 of CAUYQV010089336.1, forward strand.
GAGGGGGAAGGCAAAGAAAACTAATGATTCATTATGATCACGTAAGAATACCAATAAGAAGAAAATAGATGGTTTAAAAATAAATTGATGTCTGGTGATTTTGATTTACTCTAAACAAGCCATCCAACAGGGATGAGTCACGGCCTGAAAAGTCTGTTTTGTAAGCTCCTTCAGATTTTCTACCTCAAATCCTGCTTCAAAGTCGTGCAAAGGAAATTCTCTCATGAGTCTTCAAATCTCCATCAGGTGACACATGAAAAGAGGAGTGAGACCAGCTACATGGCGGGGAATAAACCAACAGAACCCCTTTCCTATACCATATAAATGCCTTATAATTGTGTTTAGAGTACAACAGACAGCTCGGTTTGTTACAGCAAGCTGAGTATTATTTTATAAGATAAAGAACAAATCCAGAATCAGAACAGGAGTTGGCAAACATTTTCCACAGAAAAACAGATAGTAAATATTTTAGGCTTTGCAAGTCACATACTGCCTCTGCCACATATTCTTCTTTAGCTTGTCTTTTTTTTAACAATATTTTTTAAATGTGAGTACAAAAACAGGCCATAGGGTGGATTTGACCTGCTGGCAGTAGTTTGGAGATAAATTGTAAGCAACCAGGCAGTCATGGCATTGTAAACTTAAATCTAGCCAGTGTTTATGTAGCCAAAGTTAACAGGACCTAGAACAAGTAAATCTATCAAAAGAGCTATAGAAGAAAGTATAAGCAGAACAGTACCTTGAGGGCCTTGGAGAAGAGCCATAGCATTTTTTCAAGGTATTACGACTGATGTTAATTTTACCTAGGATTTGAACCCTGACAGACTCATCTACTATTCATATTCCGAAATAGCACTTTGTGAGCAGCTTGGTAGAGACATCTCACATTTTAGATAAACAAGGACTTCCTTATTCTTCCTGTAAATCAACTCTATTTTCTCACTGATTTATGTGAAAATTTCAGGTAGACTGTCAATATGTACTTGTTCCTAACAAATTAGTCTTAAGCTTCACTGCTTCCTCTCCCTTTTCCTTCAATCTTTCCTGCCATGTACTTAATGATGTATAAACAAATACTTAAAATACAAAAGACAACCCCAATATATACTCTATATAAGGTTCCTTTAGGAATCCTTTTATGAGCTGAAGAGCAGGGGTCCTCTAACTTTTTAAACATGGAGCCAGTTCACTGTCCCTCAGACCATTGGAGGGCCGGACTGCAGGCCTCGGCATGAGTCGACTGCTAAGCAGGACAGGCAGCAGTGGCAAAAACACCCGGCGGGCCAGATAAATGTCCTAGGCAGGCTGCATGTGGCCCGCAGGCCATAGTTTGAGGACACCTGCAGAGTCTTTTCAAAATGTTAGTGATTCCTCAGTAGAGGAGACTAGAAAGTCCAGAAGTAAAACTAATCACAGATAGGAAGTTAGTATATGTTAAAATTGGTATTTATATCCATGGGGAAGAGGTAGTTGATTAAATGGTATTGAGACAATTGTTTTTGTTTGTTTTTGAGACAGTCTCACTACGTCACCCTCAGTAGAGTACTATGGCGTCACAGCTCACAGAAACCTCTAACTCTTGGGGTTAAGTGATTCTCTTTCCTCAGCCTCCCAAGTAGCTGGGACTACAGGCACCCACCACAGTGCCTGACTTTTTATTTTTTATTTTTTATTTTTTTGTAGTTGTCATTGTTGCTTAGCTGGCCCGGGCAGGGCTCAAACCAGCCAGCCTCAGTGCATGTGGCTGGTGCTGTAACCACTATGCTACAGGCACCGAGCCAGTATTGAGACAATTGGGCAGAAATCTAGAAAAAGAATGAAGTCAAAATCACAACTCTCACCTGATCCAAAATAAATTCCAGATAGATCAAAGTTTTAGCATATAAATAAAACCATGAAAATGATTAAGAGTTAGATCATATTTAAAATTATCTTGGGATGGGGAGAAGTCTAAGTATAACACAAAACTCTAAAGCCAAAAAAGAAAAGTCAGATAAGCTGAAAGCATAAAAATAAAAGTTCTTTCATGGCAAACATTTCAAAAGGTTTTTTAAAAAATGGCAAACTGGGAGGGCGCCTGTGGCTCAAAGGAGTAGGGCACCAGCCCCATATGCCGGAGGTGGCGGGTTCAAACCCAGCCCTGGCCAAAAACTGAAAAAAAAATGGTGAACTGGGAAAACATTTGCAATTTATATCACAGGATAGGGGCTAACTTTTTTAGTAAAAAAAAAAAAATCTCCAGTAAATTAATATTTAAAAATCAACAAGCAAATAGAAAATGGTGAAAAGTTAATAAACAGTTTATTTCTAGGAAATGAAATTCTAAATTAAATATACCTGCTCAACTTCATCCATTGTAAGAGAAATGCAAATTAAAAAGCTCATTGAGATAATTTGCCACTTGTCAGACTGATGATGATTTTTTTAAAACAAGTTGCTAAACCATTATGCTGGTGAGTGTGTGGGGAAACAATCACTCTAAAAAGTTGTTAAAGGGAGGGTAAATTGGTCTAACCTGTATGGAGAGTAAGTTCGCCATATCTATAAAAATTTGAAATGCACTTACCTTTGATCCTAGGATTTGCACTTTTAGGAATTTATTCTACAGCTATGCTCATGCATTATACATGAAAAATGTACAAAGATATTAATTGCAGTATTTTTGTAATAGTAATAGGTAAATGTTTGTCAATAGGGAATATGTCACTAAATTCTGATAGATCCATATATTAGACATCTGTAAGTTTCTGGTAAAAAATGCTTTCAAAAAATACATACTTAAGTGGAAAAATCAAAGAACATAACAATGTTTAAAGTACAAGTAGATGACCATTTGTCTAACTGGTAGAAGAGAATATACCTATATGTATGTGTATGTGAAAGGCAACAGAGCACAGTGACTAACAGCAAGGATTCTGAAGCCAGACAGCCTGGATTTGAATCTTGGCTCTACCACTTAATAACTATGTGACTTCTTTGTGCCTTACTCCCCTTTGCAAAGTGGAAGTAATAACAGTACCTGCCTCATTAGATCATGTTGAGGATTAAATGAGTTAACATTTGTGAAAGTCTTAGTGCCTCAGATAGATAATAGTATTTAAGCATTTGTTAAAGAAATAAATACAACCTGCGTAACGGGTACAATGAACATTATTCAAGTAATGAGCACATTTATAGCCATGTATTAAAAATATTTATGCCCCCTTAATATTGTTTTAATTTAAATAAATAAATAACAGATAATATACCTAGAAGGTTACATAAGAAGTTGCACCTGGCTAAAGAACAGAAATGAAAAGAGATTTTACTTTTATACCTTTTGAATATTATACCAAATGCTTATATAATACCTATTTTTAAAGTGTAAATGATTTCTGTTACCTAGTATCTTAAACTTACCTGGCCTCATTTCCTTCCTATGCATCCTCTGTTTTGGCCCATCATTTCAATTTCCCATGCCTTCCATTATAGTTTCTTATTAATTATAGTATCCCTTTCCTATCACCTCAATCTCCACATTTGTCTCAAACTTTCTTCCCACATTTATGACTTTTCTACTTTCTTTGCTGCTCACTCTGCAATCCACCTTTCACCCAAGTCCCAGGACTCCATCTTCAAGCTTAAATATCCCATCACCTTGAACTCAGCTTGTCAAAGTCAGCACGTCATCCCATTCTTATCTCAGTCTCCCTATTTTTTAATATCCCAAGTTAGAGACTTGATTTTTAACTTTGACTTTTCCTCTAGTTCATCTTATATATCCATCAAATCCATCAGTTTATCCTTTCACATGTCTTTTTCTCACTATTTGCTATTATACGTGTTGTGGCCTAGACCAGTTCTTCTAAGAATTTAGTGTGCATAACATGCATATTTATCCCCTGGAGAGCTTGTTAAAAGGCAGCTTGTTTAAAGGCAGATTCTGAAGCAGTAGGTATGGTTCCCAGCCCACAAAATGGCCTCCAATGACCCCCATCTCCTGATGGTCTCATCTTGATAGACTCCTGATAGCCTCCTCTCACATTGTATCAGGATTGGCCTGCATTATCAAGAAAATAGGGACAGAAGTGATAGTATATCATTTCTGAGATTAGATCATAGAATACAGTGTGGATTTTGTCTTGGTTGCTCTCATTCTGTCCTTTTCTGAATTTCTCACTCTGGTAGAACACATTTACCATGTTGAGAATTCATTCAGGCAGCCTATGGAGAGGCCAACATAGTGATAACTTGAGGCCTTCAACCAACAGCTAATGAAAACTGAAGCCTGCTGCTAACAGCCACATGAATGAGCTTGGAAGAAAGTCCTTCAGTACCAATCAAGCCTTCAAATGACTACAGATCTGGTCAAAATCTTGATTAAAATCTCATGAGAGAATCACCTCTGAGCCTGAACCACCTAGCTAAGCCACTCCTGGATTTCTGACCACAGAAAACATGAGATAATAAAAGTTTGTGATTTTAAATTATCAGGGTTTGAGGAAGTTTGTAATGCAGCAATAGATGACTTAGTGGACTTGTATGGGACCTGTATTTCTAACAATCTCCCGGGGGATACTGATATTAATGCTGCTGGATCTTGCTTGAGTAGCAGGCCCTGTACCATTGCAGCAGCCTCCCACCCAATCCCTACTTCAATTATCTCTCTGCTCCAATTTCTATTACATTCCTGTTTCCCAATACACAATGGTTCTCTATTACCTATTGCACAAAGTCAAAATCTTCAGCCTGTCTGTCAAGATCCTTTGGAAGCTGTCCATATTTATGCAGTTAGTCATATTTCTTACTGCTCTTCACCAGGCACTTTCTGCTCCTGTCAACCTGATCTCCTCACCATCCTCTGTGCACATCACATTTATTCCTTTTTTTAGGCTATCAGCGCTATGTCCACCTATTTTTCCAGCACTATCAATATGAAGATTTAGCATATCTTCCCCATCCCCTGCTTCTTCTGCTATCTAAATACAACCTACAAGGTCTAGCTCAGGTCACAGTTCCTCCACATACCTTTCCCACTTCATTGTCATCTAATAGTTTTAAGAATCACAACCTCAACCTCCAAGCTCAATTTTAAGCAACTTGAGGTCAGGAATAGTATTTCCTAGTCTTTATGGCTCCAAGTCACCTAGCACAGGGTTGGACACAGAAAAACTAAAGAACTGTCAATTGGCTGAATCTGCCTGTCACATTCAATGTGGCTGCATGCCTACCAGCACTGCCAGAATTTACTCCTGAGTTTAACAGCAATGGAGAGAATCCTCACAAAATCTACCCTCCTTTCCTGTCACCTTTCTCTATACCATGTTGCTGTCTCATTTATTCTTTCCACATCACTGGCAGGTATGAAGGTAACATATTGAGAGGACAGCTTTTATTATGGGCAGCAATGGAAGGGGAAATAATGTCACAGCTAATCCAAAAGCCATTTCATTTTGGTTTTGAAATCCCTTTTTTGATCAAGAAGGCAGATGTGCTGTGAACTCATTAGGGTTTCCCTGAACAGTATGAATCATCCACAAGAACACATTGAGAAGGCAGCCAGGACAGACCTTAAAACAAACACAGTGGCTGATGAAGTAAAACTACCTGAGAAAGACAAATACTCCATAGATAATGCATATCGAAGGTAAGGAACAAAACAAGCAACCGAGATGCAGACAGATCAAGAGAGACATGACCTTGAGGCCTTGTGTATTCTATACATTATCCCATAAAAAGCATTTTTAAAAAGAATTGCATTCACTATTTCTGAGTGTTTACTGTTTTTTAGACATTGTGCTAATCACTTTGCACAAATCAACTCATGTTAATCCCATATAACAATCCTGTGAGATAGATGCTATGGGTAGTCCCATTTCCAAGATGAAGAAGCTAAGGCTCAAAAAGGTTAAGTGACTTCTCCAAGATTGCATACCTGGGAGTTGGTTAAGCTGAGGCTTGAACCCAGTATTGTCTGAAGCTAAAGCCCATATTCTTAATCTCTGAATTCTAGCTGTAGCACTCATTCTCATTTTGGTAGACCATGCATAGGAAGAACTATGACAGATTCATGAAAATTTAGAAAGGAGAAAAAAATTACTATCCAGTACCCACCCACAACCAGATACCTCATAACCTCCTGCTCCATGACCACCTTATGGCTATCTAGGGCACTTCATCAGGCAGGGAAGAAATCACAGCTTTATCCTTCCAACAAAGCATATTGAGTCTGTATTTCAGGCCCTTAATTCCACAGCCCTCAGGATGGCAATGAATGTAATAAAATAATCAAATCCTGTTACTAGGTAACTAATGGGTTGCCCCTCCCAGGTAATATAAAGCATTAGTTCTATTAAAACTGAAAACCCCTAAAGAGGAAATCTAATGACAGGAATTTGGATACCTTGGTAGGCCCGAAGGGAAGAAGGTTTGGACCCAAAAGACCTTTTCATGCCCCTCCTATCATGCCTCTGCTTCCTTTTGGGTTTGATGTGTGCCTTAAACACATCATTGCTTGCACTTTTCTTATTTAACAACCAGAAATAGAATAAAATGTGGCTTCTTTAAAAAAAAATTCTAATGAGTTTCCAATTCTCAATTAAAAGAAACATCTCTCCATCCATCTATTTATCCCTGCCAAGCATTTGCATTTTGAAGCTGGAAGTTTCATTATCTGAAATTTGCAGGCAATTACTAGGTCTAGTAACTCCCAAGATGTGAGCAATTTTCCCAACAGTCTAAAGTGAAAAGTGGTTTTGGCTAAGTGTGTATATGTCTCTGTGTGTGTGTGTGTGTGTGTGTGTGTGTGTGTGTGTGTGTGTGTGGTGTGTTAAGGAGAGATTCTGCTTAGAAAAGAGAGGCACAATGATGGCAGGCAGTAGAAGGAGCAGTGGGAACCAGATCCAGCCACATATTTGTCTTATTTGACTTTGCAAGCTCCAGAACTATTAATGAGCAGCCCTCCAAGTCCCAGGGGAAGCTTTTAGATTTATAGCTTTAAACAACTACTCATCCTCATTTTGGCATGAAGTCAAACCAAAATTTGTCATAGTTTATAATGCTTGTTAATGAAGAACATCAAAAATTAATGCTCATTAGGGTGCTCATTAATATGCATGGTGCTCAACAATTTGAGTTAAGTGAAGCACCACTTCACAATAGTATTTTGGCCCAGCAGAAAGAGGAAGCTGTTCAGGTCTCAAGGGTGTTCCCTTGGGACAGCATTAGCAGCCCCCGCAGGGCAGGGCACCTGTCAGCCTCTTCTAGAAGCTTCCAGGCAGGTGAGAAAACAGGAAGCTCTTAGATAGTAAGTGCCTGTGACTCCTGATGGGATGTATAATTCTATACTCCACTTTTCCTGTTCCACAATATTATTTGGCAAAATGAATTGAATCAAATTGGGTCAGTGATACAATCAGATCTTCAACAAGAAAGAGATTGCTAAAGAAAGAAGGACACTTAAGAACTAAAGCTCAAGATACATAGATGGGGAGGGTAAGAAGAGAAGATGAGAAAAAAGGAGACACAAATTTTCAAAGGTAGAGAGCAAGGTAAAAACAAGAGTGAAACTGATAGTCAGATCCTGTCATATTATAAAGCATAGGACACACAGCTTGGACATTACTATCTGTAGAGGAATTATTAATTTTTTTCTATGTCAATTTGAGATTTTTTGAGACCAGTCTTCATCTGTTCAGGGGCATTTCGAAATAACTTATTCCAGCAGGGCACTTTAAATAAAAATTTCTGCTTGAGCTCTAGAACTTGTAGCCAGTGCTTTTTAGAGATCTTGAACAGGAAACAAAGATACAGAGAAAGAGAGAAAATGTGAGTGAGACAGGGGAATTTGAGTCCCAGCTCTACTGCTCTGTGGGGAAATGAATGACCTTAGAGAAGCCACTTCATCTTGCTGAACCTCAAGTTGGTCATCTGTAACCTATTAGGGTAAACTGTATGAAATTGCAATTTCATTATTGGTCAAAATGCTCAAATATCAGCAATTCTACGTGGTTCAACCTAATAAAAGGATTAAGCAAGATAATATATTCAAAAACAATTTTTAAACTATAAAATACCAAAGAACACTTATGATCAAATTTGCTACTTCAAAAAAGAACCCCATATGCATATGTATTATAGTATACATAATACTGCACCAAGAGGAGCAGCTAAATCAGATCAAGCCTCTTTCCCAAACATTACCAAAGGCTTTCCAGTCTTAGGACTCAGAATAAAGATAGCCATAGCCCAAGTCTACCATTCTGAACCAATATTATTGACAGTGTCTGAAATTATTTTTAAATGTCCTGCCTTGCTTTAATAGAATTTAACAGAAATTATTAAACATAATATCCAAGTGGCTACACATACACATACTCTTTAGCCACCCTTCTTTCTCTCGAAAAGGATGGCACAGAGTTGTACAATGGTATCACTCCAGAAAATGGCACATAGTGGCATAATAGCATCACTTCAAAGTATCAATTATAGGCAGTTCCCGAGTTACAAAAATCCAACTTACACACAACTCACACCAACAGAAGCTATTACAGTAAGTTCCTGAGTTGCAAAGATCTGACTGACATATAACTTGCGCTTACAAATTGAGGCTATTACAGGTAATAGTTAAATGTCCCTGTTCTAAATTATATACAAATTCAACTTAAGAACAAACCTACAGAACCTCGAACCTATTTCATTTGTAACCCAGGAACTATAGTAAGTCAAAGTACTACCTAGGAGAGTAGGCATGCCACAGAAATAAGGAAATTTGGTAGAGATTATGCAGGCTCAGGAAATCTGAGCAAGAAATGGGTTTAGGCTAAGTAGACTAGCTAAAGTCAGTGCAAAGGAGAGCAGAAAAAGTGAGGACAGTTAGTGGGGCTCAAGCCTGATAACCTGTAACCAAGAGGCCACAAATGCCTGATGACAGAAAAAGGCAGAAATTAGGATCTCTGTAAGGGGTAGAAATGCAGAGGAAAGTAAGTGACTAAATTTCCAGCAATGAATAGATATAATAGGACAAAGTACAATTCAGAAAAAATAGAAACACCAGTTTGAAGGAGGAGCTAATTAAATGGGGCAAAAAGTCTCATCCCTCACCTTAGGAGATTATTATGCTTCTTGTGAAGGCAGGCATCAATTCTAGCATTGACAGGCTGGGGCTAACAGGGAGAAATATTTAGATCATATGGCTGTAGTAAAAAAGGAGAGGGTTAAGAAAAAGATTATTTCTGATTATGGGGAGGGGAGCTGGGTGTAGATGGGAGAAAGGGCTCTGTGTGTAGCAAAAGGAAAGCAATTAGCATTAGAGGAAGTAGACAGAAAGCCTGAAAGCCTGCACACACACGCACTCCTCTGCCAATCAAGCTGTGAAGACTCAGAATCACTCCGAGAAGCAGAATATGATATTGTATTAGAATAATTGACTTTCCCCTTCAACCTAGATAAGAAACGAATGGCATATTGTACTGTGCACACATCTCTAATAAAGATAATGCCGTCTCCTTTGATAGGTGCATTGTATTATGTCTTTCCAGCAGGCAATCTTAGGCATTTTTACTTGCCTTCCTAAGTCTGAGCTTCATTCCCAAACAAATTGACGGTAGGGAATTTCAGTAATGACTTGCCGCCCTGTGTTAACCCTTTCCTACTCTGAAAGTATTCCCTCCTTGCGCTCTTTGTTCAAAGACATTAGTCTGAATTTATATTTGTTGGATTTCATTGTTTCTTCAAAAGAAACATTGTTTCTTTCATTGTTGCACTTCAAAATGTAGCATTCTCCAAAACTGGGATTTTGCTTATCGCATCGTCCTCCAGCTCATTAATGTAAGTAATAAAGAGCCTGGTTTCCAATGCCATTCCCTTTCAGAGCCATATTAATAATTCATTTCCAGCTTGACAAAGTCCTTTCGGCAGCTGCTTTGTTTGAGGCTTTGCTCCTCACAGTGGCGATAGGTCAATTGTCTTATGGTGAAATTGAACCAGAGGGCCTGAGAAGGGCATTTGTATTCCCCGCATGTGACCATCGGGGATTAATAGTGTGAGGGAAAAAACACTGAGTCCACTTCTGAGGCTCCCTCTGGAGACTCAGCCTCTTGTTCCTGTGTTCTTTCCAAATCTGCTCTTTTTAGCATTAATTATGAAGACAAAGAGCTCAGTGCTAAAGTGTAGAAGCTGGATCCTCAGTTATGCACAAGAAACAACATCTATTTGTCAGTCAAGATACAGTATTTTTTTCTTCTTGTAGGAGAGAAAGTAATGGTTTAGTAAGGTCAGCTCAGATTGCCTGGGGTATGCAGTGATTTATCTAGTATCCCATGCATAGTGGGTGCTTGGATTTCTGCTAACTTAGTTATAGTATCTGGCTAGGAAAATTGTTCCAGGCTAAAACTGAAACTGAAAATTATTCCAGTCCTTGTCTAGTGGGGTAATACCCACCTAAATCATCATTTCCTTGCCCTTTTCCATTATATATTCCTCTGGAATATGTAGTAAGACATAAAAGTCTAATGTAGGAATTGAAGATTTGAAGAGCCACAGGTAGGGTGTATAAAAGAGCCAGCTATAGGGTGACCCCAGGTGAAAACATTCTGGAGAGACAGCAATGTCCCTTTACCAATGATGTGAGGAAGTAGCAGATGAGGAGAGCTAACAGGAGCTCTCACTGATCAGAGATCAGTGTCCAGCATCAAATTATCCATGGGGAAGTCAGGCAAGAGAAAGTAATCTTATCAGAGCAGCCTCCACAGAGCCGTCCTAGGATAGCTATGTACACCAACTCTGAGTACAGAACCAGAAAATGTTTTTTTTCCGGTAGCTATCCATGGCCTTTCAGCCTTCCCAAATGGTTCTTTGTTCCCTGAGTGAATAGGAGGGCATCTTGTTTTGTGTTCAACCCATAATTACTCTGAGTATGCGAAATTCAGTGTTTCAAAAAAGAGATGAGGCTGCAAATGCAAATCACTAGAATCAATTTCTTAAGCACTATAAGAAGAGGTGAAAGCACTATTCCTTGAATGATGCATATTTAGGGAGACTAGGTGGGGAAGGATCTAGCCTTTTAGTAACATCCTCAACCTCACACTTTCATTCCCCCAGTCATCTCATCAGGGCCTCTTATACCTCTTTCCTTCAACACATTCAGAGTTCTGCTGCTTTCTACTGGGTGGATGGAATGATAGTATGGTTAGATAAAGGAATGTATTCCAGAATGAGCTACACTTCACCCAAATAAATGTGACATATTATACCATGACAGGCAGAGTAGCATAATGGTTAAGAATATAGACTTGTGCCAGAATGACTGGGTTTGTAATTCTGGCTCTGCTATTCAGTAGCTATGTGTTCTTGGTGCACGTACGCATGCACTCTCTCTCCACCACCCATTCTCTCTGTTTCCTCTCTGTAAAATGGAGATACTAAAAATAGTACCTATCTCATAGGGTTGTTACAAGAAATATAAGTGTGTTAGTATCTATAAGGCCCTTAGCAGAGGGCTTAATGTACAGTAAATGCTACATAATTGTTTATTAAATAAATGGATTTTATTAAGATTGCTTTAGAAAGTTTTTAAAGGCTGATCCTTAATAATGAGGTTTCAAGCACTGAGAGAAAAGACTATTTTGGAGCACTGCTCCCAGTTACGTGGATAACTTTCTACACTAATGAGGCCCTAAGACTCTTAGAAACCTATTCATCAAGAATAGATTGCCCGTGACTCTCTGCCTTCAATGATTCTTTTGCCATCCAGTGAACATACCCAGGACACAAGCTAAAAAGCAAAATCTATACTTTATATGCCTCTGCCTCTCCAGACCTTTGCCTCCTGTCTACCTTTGCAAAGTGGTTGCAGACTACAGCCTCAGTCCCATTAACAGCTCTGCAGAAAACATCTAAGGTCCACTGCTTGGCAACCTTCACCCTCCCACTCACTTCCCTTTTCCCTGCTGAATCAACTCATGCTCCAGACCAGCTGGCTGAGGATGTGTTGGTCAGTAGCAGCACGGGTCAGTCTCTCCAGGTACATAGGGATGTGGAAGAAAGGAAAATATAAATGAACTAGAAGTCAGTCCTTGTTCTGTTCATGGAACGTGGCCAGTCCAACAGGAAACAGAACTCATTCCTATATGAAAAGACTTTTTTTATTTTTGAGACAGAGCCTCAGCTGTCCCCCTGGGTAGAGTGCTGTGGCGTCACAACTCACAGCAACCTCCAACTCCTGGGCTCAAGCGAGGAGCCCTCCCAAGTCGCTGGGACCATAGGTGTCTGCCACAATGTCCGACTATTTTTTTTTGGTTGCAGCCATCATTGTTGTTTGGTGGGCCTGAGCTGAATTCAAACCTGCCACCTTAGGTGTATGTGGCTGGCACCTTAGCCACTTGAGCCACAGACGCTGAGCCATGTATGAAAAGATTTTGCCTCATATGTAATAAGGATCCCAATAGGCAACCTGATACTAGATGAATAGCTATAAGAAAACTATCATTTCATTATGACCTAAGCAAAGAATGATGAAATTGATGGAATTTTAATTCTTCTGGTTTATTATTAAGTTGAAAAAACTTAGAAGCAGCAGGAACCTGGTGGAGCACACTAAGAAGCTAGGCTTTGGGACTATTTTTCTCCCTCTTCTTCACAAAGACAGATGTCGAACAGAAATAAGTACAATACTAGATTATTCACATTTTGAAGATCCTCACTTGGCAAGTGCTTGGGGTATAGAACTAAGGCTAGCCTGAAAGAAAACTAGACATCCTTCGCATCTTTATTTTAGTTCTATTCCCCTATTCGTCCTATTCCCAGTACCCTCATATCAACCGTTCACTTTCTAAGAATATGGTCCCTGCAAATTTGTCATCTCAATGAAACTTGACCTTTCCTTTCAATGACTCCTATGTTCATGATGTATTCCACCCCCTCCTTATTGTTTCATTCACTGACCTAATCCATATCCTATTATTTGTGATCTGTTTCCCAAGGTAATAACAATTTAATGAACAAAACTTTGTTGGAGTATCAAAGACTGAAAAAAAAATTAGCGTATTAGCCTTATTTGGAATCCATTCATTCCCCCATTTTGTTCTAGTAAAATGACTAGACTATATTTCCCAGCCTCCTTTGCAATTATATGTGACCAAGTGATTGAATTCTGAACAACATGTGACAATAAGTGCGAGGTGGCACCTCCAGATCAAAGCTTTTAAGAAAAGGGTCTGAATCTCCAGGCTTCCTTGTCTTCCACCAGCTACACATAGATGCCAATGAGAGGAAATTGAGAGGCCACAAGGTGGGGAAAGTCTGAATCTCTAAATGACTGTGAGGAACCATCTTGCTTATGTGAAAACCCACAAAGGATTGCTGTGTGAGCAAGAAACAAACTATTGCAGTCAGATGTTATATATTTGGGTTTACTTATTACCAAAGCTTAGCCTAACATACCCTAAGATGTTTAGAATACATACATTTTTACAGACATGGCCTATAGACAATTCCCTTTCTCAATGAGCTGAATATCATAACAGGAAATTCAAGTGTCATTGGTGGAGATTTTTGGAGATAGTGGTTTTTGCAGGACTTTTCACGTCATCTGTGAAGAGAAATCATAGATGGATTCGGCAACAGAGTACGAAAGGTGAGAAAGATGGGCCAAGCAAAGACCCATTAACTAGGTTCGATGCTGAGGGAACTTGTCCAGAATGTTGAGGCAGGACGTCAGCCAGGATAGTCGAGATACCTAGAGCAGTATCCTTATCCCCAAGCAATAGCTAAAGGAAGTAGCTCGAACTCAGTAATAAGATATTCTAGAAAGGCTCAACCCAGAAGTCAAGTATAGTGTATCATCATTATTATATAGACATATCTTGACAAATGATAGGGTATCAAGGAGTGGGCTGGTACAGACCCTAGGAAGAAAGTTGGGCAGAAGGTAGGCCAGTTTTGGGGTGGTATTTCAAACCTAGAGAGGGACAAGGCCAAATTACTGCACAAATAGGGGTGAGAAATCAGAGCAAGGGTCACCCAGAAAGGGCAGGGAAGAGCATCATAATTCAGTGATGGAATGAATGCATAAAGCTCACTCCTGGCTCAATATTTCAAGCCCCATTTAAAAGGTCTGAGGTTGCTAATATAGTTTCTGTCATTTTAAACATTTATTTAGTAAGGGGTAGGGGTGATCTGGGTGTGAAAGCGGGCTCGTCAATAGATTTGAGAGGATCTAGGGAAAGCAACAGCAAGGGAAATTTGGAGGGAACTGACAATTTAAAGATCCATTTTCAAGCTAATGTCAGTACTGGCCAGCGAATCTTCATATTAGTCAGAAAGGCATGGCTAAATTCCAGTGATAGGCAAACAATTAAAAATGTATAACATAATCTTCATTAAGTTGGTACCATTAAAAACCAGAACGATTAGCACATTTAAGCATGCGTGACCAGCACCTCTCTTACCGGTTAGTGAGCAAATCCTCTTTGTCCTTGCAAGATTCCACATTAGCCAGATTCAAAGAATTTTCCAGCTAATTTGGCTGTGACCAGAGTTGGAACTTCTTCTGTAGAAATTGCTAAAAAATAGGCTTTCAGTCTCATTTTGCAATAGTGATCATTTCTGACATTGGATTATTTGTTGTACACTTATTATCTGTCTCCCTCTGAGTCTTTCCACAGCAGCTAAAGTACTCCCTCTGATGGTCTGTGGGTTTCACTCACAACTAACAACAGGGCATTGTTCTGTTGGATTTTTCCTCATGATGTTTCTAACAACCCCCAAAGCTGGAACCCTGACAACACTTAGTTCAAGCTCTGATTTAGCTCTTTTGGTCCTTTTTTTTTTGCAAAGGAAAAAGAAAAGAAACTGGTGTGATGTTTTAGAAGTTGAAATACATCCACACATACAAATATACTGTGTGCATATGCATAATTCAGTAACTTTGCCCTGATTCTACGAGACTTTGCTTACAGAAGACTGCAAAATTCAAATCAATAAAAAGTGCTGTTTTGCCAACTCAAAATGAGGTTATATCAGTGGTGCCTTACAGAGAAAGGGGAATTGCAATGTCTAATCATTGCAAAAAGGAAGCTGATAGCACAGTGTGTTATAGACAGCAAAAGGCTGACCAAACACCATACAAAACTCTATAATTCTAACCCTTTACATCAAAAAGGTTATGAAAGGCAAGGAAAGAAACTGCAGGCATTTTCCCTTGAGCAGCCATGTTTGCAAAGCCCCTGTGACCTTCTCCGATACCCTTTACCACGGGTCTGGCCTTACTTGTCTTTTCTATATTCTGTGCATTCTTTCTACTTTACCCGAGAGCCTGCTGTTACTGTCTGAGCCCTGAGAGGAACCTAATAGCCCCATCTGCTTTGCTACATAACTACATTCCACCCAGAATATCAGTAAATCAGTAATAAGAAATACTACCATTGCTTCTAAACATCATAGCAATGCTATTAATCTAAAATAATAGTTTTCAGACATCCCTTTACAAACTAGTGCTGGCTGTGATGAAGTTTGGCTTTGTTTTTTATTTTTACAAAATTAGAAACATAAGGTCAGTGTAATGAGAGTTTGTCAGAAAGCTAAATGTATTTGATTAAAAAGCTGTCCATTATTCTGAGATTGTATCCTTCCTGCTTTTATTTAGCAGGAGGGAAGGCAGGGGCAGGAATTAAAATGCCCTTCCCTATATCAAACTATAGTGATAGTAGATAGTGATTGGGGTCCAGTTTGGTTTTTTATTTGTTTACTTTGCAAAAAGAAAAAGAAACAAAAAAAATTAAAAAAGAAAAAGAAACTACCTGGGAGAGGTAAGGGAGAAAGACATTAACTAACTCTTTTAAACATACCAGGAACGAGATTTGAGGGCAAGGCTGGGAATAGGATGAATCTGTTTCAGCGTAAGGAGGAAACTGAGAGAGGGTCAAGAAGATCAGACTCAGCTTCACTATCACAGTGAAGCGAGGAGCAAGAGGGTAGTAGCAGAAGAGAACCTGGGGTACACTAAACTTAAGCTCTGTTTTTGACACTATCCTGAACCCCAGCTCCAACTGCAGCCCTCCCATTTGCCTAATTACAATGACTCCCCAAAGTGCAAACTGGGAAACATTGCTCTGATGCATTGACATCATTTGCAAATAAGACTCAAATTTTATCCCGATAGCAATTAAATTCCCAATTACCTGGAAGGCAAACACAGTTGTGCAAATCATAGATGCAGGCTGATTCATATTAGAGCTCCAATGGTTATCACTTCAGAACGAGGTAATTTGTATCTCTTGTCCTTTTTTTTTTTTTTAAGGCTGCAGCAGAATTTATTTTAACTAGATTTTTTTGAGTTACAGGACTAAACTCCATTAATTTTCTGAATATAAAATGTTATTTTAGCTTATCTGAAAATTGATCTTCTCCCAAGACTACCCCCCTTAATCTTTTACTCCTACTTCTTCATAAATGTATTATCTAATTCAGCCCCTAGATTATTTATCATCTATTATTATTTATTAATTCACTAACACTATCATATGATTTAGCAATGGAATTTTTGCCACGATGCTTTTCAGTACATTTGCATACTGAATAAAACCATATTGATTCTTAAGGATTTTTATGCTCTAGAAATGCTTGCTGCAGACAAATTTGCAAACAAATTTTTATTTGGTTTCTGAAGACATTATTTTGACATGATTTCATCTGACGCCAACAAATCAAACCAAGCTCTGCAACAAATGCCTTCTTAATGGGTTTTGCACTGTTTGTTTTAGTTGACACCATTTATTATAATTTAACAGTGTTTCCTTCCTAGGAAAGTCCAAAATCAATAAAATAATGGTGACATATGTTTGCATTTATTTGGAAATACAAATGCAACCAAAGGGCTCTGTCAGTGTACGATTAATAGAGTACAAGATGTTGTGGTTTGGGGGCATCTGATTGTCTGTCTTGCAATATGAATTTTGAAATAGCTTGGGAGTCCTGCTTCTTGACTTTCAGGTTAGGGTAGAATTTCACATTAATGATAAATCACCTTGGATATGTGGTTTTCTCTTTCAATTTCTACAACGTTGCTTCATCGGTTCACAAGGGGGAACATGGGATCACACGTGGGATGAGAACTCCAAGCCGGTAATAAAATATTAAGACAAAAAACATATTTGAAATGTTATTACTGAGAGAGATGCTGAAACTGACATTTCTGTCTTTTCTTGCAGCTATCATGGTTCATAGACTGGCAATGGAAAGCCCAAAGCTCAAAATTGGGCACAGAGGTTCAACACCTAGTTCTCACAACAACCCTCTGGCCTTTTAAAATAAATTTGTCTCCATGTTGTCAGTTAGGGAATATGATTAAGAATTCCCAGG
This sequence comes from Galagoides demidoff, assembly GCA_963574575.1. Taxonomy (NCBI): domain Eukaryota; kingdom Metazoa; phylum Chordata; class Mammalia; order Primates; family Galagidae; genus Galagoides; species Galagoides demidoff. Next base: position 23,529 of record CAUYQV010089336.1, read on the forward strand.
AGAAAAAATGCTCTGGCCCTGACTGCCAATCCTTTCACAAACACATTGTCAGGATCTACCTGTCTCTTGACCCAGGTTCAATCCCCTAGTTCTCTTCTGTGGACCAGATACAAATGAAATTCCATCACAGAATTATAGCTTCTCATGGTTAGAGGGGTCTTAAAAGACATTAAGTTCAGTGGCTCCCAAGGGCAAGTTCCAGGAACTAGTGCCAAATCCTAATGATATTTTTCAGGTCTGTAAAAATAAGGGCAATGTGGTAGAAAGCTAAATTTATTAAAAGACTTTGCTTCATTCTGCAATTATGTTCTTTCTGTTTGGGGAGTATGAAATGATGGTGTTTGAAATGGTAGTTTCTTTTGTTTCCTTTCCTTAGTGTCTTCATTAGAGGGTGAACCTTCATTTCCTGCCTTGTATCTTCGTGGTGAGAGATCTTCACCAAAATGACATTCCTTCCTCCCCTACCCCTCATTTACTCCTTGCCCTGGAAGAAGGAATAAATTATTTTATTTAGTATGTTTCAAAGAAAAAAAGTGAGCATCTTCAACTTGGCCCTTCTGAGTTTCTCATTTCTGGAGCCATCTTATTTATGCAATGTTCATATTATGAACAGGAAAGAGATGAGCTTCTGTAGAGAAAATTTATAGTTATTCAGCTGAACCAATGATTGGATGGGTAGGTTGGTTAGCGCACACACACTTAGCTGCAGATCTAAAGCTACAATTCCTATTCTGGCTTTACCAGTGCTAACAGCAGGCCATATACAGCCTGGCTAGGACATTTATCCCGCCCGCCAAGTGTTTTTGCCACTGCTGCCTGTCCTGCTTAGCAGTCAACTCGTCCCAGGGCCCACAGTCCAACCCTCCAGCGGTCTGAGGGACAGTGAACTGGCCCCTGTTTAAAAAGTTTAAGGACCCCTGGCTAACAGGATGTTATCTCCCAGCTGATTCCTATATTTATATCTCAATTAAGAGCTAATAGCTAATATAGGACATTTCTAATGAAAAAGGCGCTGTTCACATTTGAGGTAAGTATTATTATCTTCCTTTTACAAATCAGGAAACTGAAGCACAGAAAGTTAAAGGAATTTTCCTGAGGTCACTCCACTATTAAGTGGTAGGGTTTATATTCATACCCAGGCATCCTGGCTCCAAATTTCAATGGGTTTCAGGCTCAGAAAGAGAAGATAGGTGTTATCCACTGCCTTCCTGAAATTTTATCAGGCTTTGCTTGGTTAAAATAAGTTAGAAACCAGTATTAGTGTTTCCGGTTTGTTTTGGAGAATATTCACTATTTAGTCATACAAATCCAGTACTCTGTCCATAACTGACTCGGCCCAAACATTTGTGGACTTCAGAACTCCACCCATACCCTCATCCTGTCCACTGTTTATATCCATGTATCCAAAGATCTATGATAAAAGAAAAAACATTATCTCTTTAGGCTGCTTGAATTTACAGAAAATTCTTTCTTATATCAAGCTGAAATCTGCTACTAGATTTGTTATAAGTAGCCACACAGAACAAATGTAGTTCCACTTCTACAAACCAGCCCTCCTGAAACAGTTTTTTTCACTCCCAATTAAACATCATGGGTTCCTTATCTCATGGCTTGGTCTCTCATTATACCAACAATCTGCTGCTGAAAGGAATCTAGTCTTTCAGACTGGAATGTGAAACCATCCCAGTTTAAAACATGAGTTTCAAAATGGAATACTCCAAGTGAAATCTGCTCGGTAATGATTAGAGCAGGCCAATTCCTCGTTAGTGTGGAATTCTATATTTCTATAAATATCCTCCTTCCATTAGTGATTTTATCAGTAACTAAATCATCTAGGAGCAAGTGGCAGAGGCCATGGCAGTTTCCTATTTTAAACTCTTATCTTGAAACCAAGTAACTAGTTAATATGTGATAAGAAAGTTAGAGAGGTCACTTATACCCACATACAGAGGGTCCAAAAAAAGGCATGCACATTTTAAGGAAAACCTATATTAAAATTGTAATACTGAGGTCACGTTCGGGATAAGATAACAAATGTTGTCAGTATATATTGAGTATTACAATTTTCCTTTCTTACAATGTGCATTCACTTTTTGCACCCTCTGTATATGTCTGATACCACCTGGTCCTTAGCTCCTGACTCAGGTTTGCCCTCAGTCCCTACATTTTTTTCATGATTATTGATATTTGATGGTGACAAGATCTATTCATTAGTTTTGTCATACCCTTTGGTTTCCCTGAAGAGGGATCTTGTTGAATGCCAGGGGAGCTTGACAGTGCCCTTAGGCCAAACTGTCACAAGCATTTTCCCTATTCAGTTTGCTTATTCAGTGTGTGCCTTTGGCTACATCTATAAAATGCCAAAACATCCAGCTTATTCTGTCAATAAATCAGGCAATTCAGTAAGTAAAGATTAGTCAAATCAATTGCTTACATAACTTAAGCATGTAGAAAAACTGAGTAATCCAAGTATAAAATACTAGGAGGTTGCAATGATGTTAAGATAAATTTATGTCTGACAGATCCTTAACAAGTTAAAGAGTAGTTAAAATTATTAGAAGTCAAAGAATACAAGATTTTGGATAGGAAAAATTAGTTCAAGGAATCTACCATACAACATGGTGACTATAGTTAATAACAATGTGTTGTATACTTGAAAATTATTAAGAGAAGATTTTATTTATCTATTTATTTTTATTATTTGGGATCCATTGACAGTACAAAGAATGAGGTGACCCTGATTGCATTTGTTAGATAAAGTCCCTCTTATTATTGTGTCCCACCCCCAAGAGGTGTGCCATACACTGTGACCCTCCACCCCCCTCCATCCTTCCCTCTCCCTGTATTCCTCCCTTCCTCTAGCCCCCAATGTGTACTAGGTCATCAATTGTCCTCATATCAGAATTACGAGTACATAGGATTCTTGCTTCTCCATTCTTGTGATGCTTTACTAAGAAGAATGTGTTCTACTTCCATCCACCCAGTTTAATACAAAAGATGTAAAGTCTCTATCTTTTTTAATGACTGAATAGTAGTCCATGGTATACATATATCACAGTTTGTAAATCCATTCCTAGATTAGTAGGCATTTAGGCCACTTCCACATCTTGGCAATTATAAATTGAGCTGCGATAAACAGTCTAGTCCAAATGTCCTTATTATAAAAGGATTTTTTTTTCTTCTGGGTAGATGCTCAGTAAGGGGATTTCAGGATCAAATGGGAGGTCTAGTTTGAGTTCTTTGAGGGTTCTCCATACTTCCTTCCAAAAAAAGTTGTTTTACAAGAGTAGATTTGAAATATTCTCACCACAAAAATGATATGTGAAGTAATGCATATAGTAATTAGCTTGATTTAGCTACATTTCACAACATATACATATTTCAGAACATCATACTGTATACCATAGAGGTATATACTTTTATTTGCCAATTTTTTTAAATAATAAAAAAATAAGTAAGGGTTAAAAAAGATTACTGAGGATTGTTCCTAGCTTTTAATGTTGACGTCATAAAAAGCAAACATACCCATCTTACCACGAAGCTTTTCTTATTGCCACAGTTGGAGGTAGAATTGTGAGCTATAGGAAATACTGGCATGATCCAATCTGGCAGGTCTTAAACGCTTATAAAAATATCAGAAAGGGACAAAATAATTCAGAGGAGAAATATGAAAATTCAGAATTCATAAACTAGCTATATCCATGTGTGCCTGTGAGACACTTTGAAACATAAACCATATTCATTCAAGAAAGCATCTTCTGATTATTAATCCATAAATTCAAATACTATAAGGAAACAGGAGAGTGATAACTTATTATTTTAAATTTACCAGCTCAGAGGTTATGTACCTTGACTAAAGATAACAAACATGGAATTTATAAGCTGAGACACATGAAAGAAATTCTTAGTCTTGACTTTTAATGAATTTATACAGACTACATGGCCTTGGTTGCCTCAGAAATAAATTGGTAGCTATTTTGGGTTAAGCAGTCGGCTTTTTTCTAACTATAAATGAAACCATAGCCACATGAAAGCATTTTGACAGTGTCATTAAAAAGGCAATAGAAATCTGAGCTTTAACTTGTTCTTTTATTTTTAAATAAATTTACTTTACCCAAGTTCTAATCCATATATTTATAAAGGTCATTTACCTTACTTTTTAATTTATTTTTTATTTCAAATTAATATGAGGGCAGAAATTTTTAGGTTACATTGTTCTCACTTCCAGGGTAAAGTTCCATTTGCAAAAGATCCCCTCACCCAGGGGCATGTTATACACTCTCACAATGGGCACATGAGGTGAGATCTCACCTCATACCCTCCTTCCTTCTGTAAATTGTCCTCCCCCACTCTCACCCCTCCCGCCTCCCTCTAACCCTGTACTAGACTATATTTGTGTTTTCATTGTTCTTATGAGCATGTATTTGTTTATATATTGATTTCATATTAGTATGGAGTACACTGGATATTTATTTTTCCATTCTTGTGATTCTTTACTAAGAAGAATGTATTTCATGTAACATAAGGAATTTTCACGCTGGAGTACCTTTTGTGAAAACATAGCATTTGGTGGTAAGATATAGCATCACATGTATACTTTCTAAATAACATTTAGATCCATAAGAGGAATGAGGACATATGCTCAGGAAGTCATCTTAGAATAAATTCTTTTCTTGAAAAAGGATAAGAGGAACAGTGGACCTATGGCAGAAGACAGAAAACAGGAGAGGTGTTTTGTTGTTTTGGGGAACAAAACACCTCTCCCCCCAAAATCATGGCATCAATGATATCTAAGAAATGTCTGCTTGATACGTATCTCTCTTTGTATTTTTAACATATTGAATTTGGCAGGGTACAAGGAGTGGGGGATACCTGGAAACTTATCCTCCGTATTCAAGTGTAAGGCAACAGCAAAATAGGATTTGCCTTATAGTTAACATTATTGGAATATACAGATTTGGTCCAGCAATGGATACTGATCAAATGTTGAGATTAAAGAAATTTTCTGTCCTTTCACACACTAAATATGAGTTTTATTCCTACAAGGATTGCTTAGTTCAAAGCTAGAAAAAAAATGTTGACAAAATTTGAAGAGGAAGAAATAAAAACTACTGCAATAGAATGATGCTTAACTAAAGGGAGTTGGAAAAAAATATTTTGAGAATAATTATTTTATTGTCAATTTGCTTATAATTTTCATACCTGAAGGTGCTATGAAAATTGTACCTTTGATTTTATTCCAACATAATGCCAGTTATTATCGTCTGCGACTATTCATCATGTTTACCAGTCATGTGTATCAGTTAATAGGCCCTTTTGATTTCAATACAAGTTATGTGGGAATCAAGGTTTAGAATTACCAAAAGACTTTTCCCTTTCCCACCTGGAAACCACTTATCTACAAGCTGAATGGAATCTCTGTGAGGTAATTGTTCCTCAACAAGACCCCAAAAGAGACAACTTTGGCCTGAAGCCCCTCCTGCCCTGCATTGGCTCTATACACTTTTTCCCTCAACTGCCTTTTGCTCCCTATACTTTTGTGGCTTATGCTTCTCCCAGCTGCTCAGGGATCCCACCTTTCCTCTTAACATAATGTCTCAACAACTCTTTTCTCTTTAGTGTTCTCTTTCCTCAGGGTCTTTCTCTCTGATTTTCAAGATGAAGACAAAATATCCTGTAATGGGATTACCTAGTAAAAGAAATTTAACATAGTCATTAAGAATTCCAGCTCCAGCTCGGCGCCTGTGGCCCAAGTGGCTAAGGCGCCAGCCACATACACCTAAGGTGGCAGTTTCGAATCCAGCCTGGCCCGCCAAACAACAATGATGGCTGCAACCAAAAAATGGCCAGGTGTTGTGGCGGGCACCTGTGGTCCCGGCTACTTGGGAGGCGAGGCAGGAGACTCATTGAGCCCAGGAGTTGGAGGTTGCTGTGAGCTGCAAGGCCATGGCACTCTAACCAGGGGGAAAGCTTGAGGCTCTGTCTCAAAAAAAAAAAAAAAAAAAGAATTCCAGCTCCAAGACACCATCCTGAGTCTTGGTTTTCACATCACTAAATATAGACAATTATACTTAGCTGACAAGTTTGTTTGGAGGAATAACTATAGCAAGGTGAGAAAGTGCTTGATTCTCAGATTTCAGTTTGAAATTTCATTTGAGAAAGATGAATTTTGAAGATATATGGTTTCTGATTCCCTTGAGTCAACAAGATAGTGCTGTTCCCATGTCCATTGAAAATATTGATTTGGAGCTCAAAAGGGAGAGGTCACAGCTAGAGATGCAGATCAAAAAGTAATCAATCTATGCTGATTTCACATAAGTAAATAGGATTGTTCTGATGAAAGGTACAACGTGAGAATCACAGAGGGCTACAGTCAGGGTTCTGAAAAACAGCAACAATTAAAATACAATCAGAAGAAAAAGACCCAGCAAGAGAAGCTGAAAAATGGTCACAAAGAAGAAAAACCAGTAAGGGTGTCATGTCAAGTAACCAAGGGAAGAGAGAATTTTGAAAATGGGGTAGTCAATAGTGTCAAATGCAACAGAAGTGTCAGCCGAAATGACAAACAAAACTAGTTTAGTGAATGAATATTTCAAGTAAGAGTCAATGACTTTTGCCGTTATTCCAGTGGGCTGGTAGGGGGAGAAGCATAATAACTCTCAGATACTCATTTTTTAAAGCTATACATTTATTTTATTGCATATCTAAAAAGTGGCTTTTCTCAGTAGATTCCTGGATCTCTCTCCATTAGAAGTGACTGACAGGTGCTAAGCAGATAGTCCTGAAAATGAGAGTCTGACAGTCTGAATTGGCTACTTCCACAGAAAACATTTAGGATATGAGCTTTGTTTAAGCAGATTAAGCAACAGTTAATGATTCTGGGAATGTTGTCTCTTACTAATAGAAGGAGAAGCTAGTTTGTGTATACTGTGGTTAATAATGAATTTTAAAACTTTCAATCTTTTGTGGTATACACTAATTATAATGTAGTATAGGATTAAGTGATCATGTTTGTTTTAACCTCGACTTTAGCTCACCCAAAACAGTGAGTTTCATTATGTAAACTGCAAGCTGCTAATTTAGCATAGAGCCAGCAGAAAGTACCTTTTCCTTAATTCAACTGAATTATTAAATAAATAGGGCTGCAGGCAGCATAGATGAATCTTATAGCCTGGAGCTCTTTTCCACAGGGCTTGTTGCATGAACCTATACATGAAGCTAGGTTAAGCTTCTTGCAATGAAGAATGAATGAATATCTTTTAAGCATCACTTGAAAGAATTGGAGACATTGAGACTGAAGATAAGCTGACTCTGAAGAATATGGGAATACCTTCAAACATGTGACACATGAATAAAAGGATTAGAAAGTTCTTCATGACCCCAAACCATTCTAGGACCAATGGGTGGAATTTAAATTAAGACAAATCTGCACTCAGTAAAAGGTTTCCATTAATAATAGCTATTCAAAGATAAATAGGCCACCTCAAGGGCTAGCAAAGTTCTTTACCACTAGAAGTATCCAAGCCAAAGGTAAATGGCCATTTGTCTCAGATGCAATAAAAGCAATATAGCTGCATTGGTTAGGATTAAATTCAGTTGTTAAACAACATAGACAAAAAGAAAGAAACCAGAAAACAAAACAATAATGGCTAAATTATATAGAAATTTATCTTTTTTTCACTTGAAAGAGATATGAAGGTGGGCAGTCCAAATGTGCAGGATAAATCAACAGCACCATCACAGACCTTGTTGTATCATCTTATCACATGTCTTATATCCTCAAGGACACCTCATGGTGGCTTGGACTTCCAACCATCGTATTTTCCCTCTAGGCCTGAAGAAGGAAGAAAGGCAGAAAAAACACAAAAGGTCCCCCTCTGAAATGCATCTTCTCCCTTTTAGAAGCCTCCTTGAAAATCCCACATGATACCTTTACTAACATACTACAGCCTAAAAGTCTCGTAGCCATTGCAAGGAAGGTAGGAAAATAGATTTTATTTGAGGTAGAAATGTGTCCATCTGAAAACAGACATTCTATGCCTAAGGAGAAAGAACAGAAGAAATACTTCCTTTTATCTTCACTAAACAAAAAACTGATTGGAGCCCAGATCGGGTGAGTAGGGAGGGTGTTCTATATAGTTGTTTACTGGCTAAAAACTCCCTCACAGATAATGCCATGTGAGCTGGTATATTGTCATGATGCAAGAGCCATCAGTTGTTAGCTAAATGATCAGGTCATTTTTATCTCTTTTTCGCAGAGACTTTTCAGGAATTCCAAATAGTAAACTTGGTTAAATGTTTGTCCAGTTGGTACAAATTCACAATGAATATACCTCTAATATCAAAAAATGTTAGCATCATCATTTTGACTCTTGATTTGGACTGATGGAACATGATGGGTTATGGAGAATTGGGTGATTTCCATTGTGCAATTTGATGCTTTGTTTCAGTGTCATATTGGTACACCCATATTTCATCACCAGTGATTAAATGGCCCAAAACATTCTTTTGCTTCTCCAAAATGTCTTGGAAAACTTCAACTCTCCTTTGCTTTTGTTCATCAGTGAGATTCTTTGGGATCATTTTTTTCACACACATTTCTTAACCCAAGATTTTCAGTTAAGATTTTCTTAACATGGCTCGGCGCCTGTGGCTCAATCGGTTAAGGCGCCAGCCACGTACACCTAAGGTGGCGGGTTCAAATCCCCAGCCCGGGCCCGCCAAACAACAATGATGGCTGCAACCAAAAAATGGCCGGGCGTTGTGGCAGGTGCCTGTGGTCCCAGCTACTTGGGAGGCGGAGGCAGGAGACTCGCTTG
>CAUYQV010089337.1:0-16532 GCA_963574575.1 Galagoides demidoff
TTGTGGCAGGCGCCTGTGGTCCCAGCTACTTGGGAGGCAGAGGCAGAAGACTCGCTTGAGCCCAGGAGTTGGAGGTTGCTATGAGCTGTGATGCCATGGCACTCTACCTAGGGGGATAGCTTGAGGCTCTGTCTCAAAAAAAAAAAAAGAATGGAAAAGCAAGCACCTATGTACTCTGAAACTAGCAATTTCATCTCATGAAACTAGTAGATGAATAACTACAGGCCCACATAAGGAAAAAACTCAATTTAATGCAAGAAATGGGGGGAGGAAGAGGGTTTGGTAAGCTGTAGCCTAACAGGCACATGTAGGGGATACATGGCACACCAGTAAACTCATCATACGTACCTTTATAAACAAAAAAAGAAAATGAGCTCTGAAAGGAATGCCAAAGTTCTGGCTGTTCCCAGAAAACTTTTGGTTAATATAACCTTCTGGTACTATTTAAACTGACAACATTTAACTGTGCGCTGATAGTATTAAACTATGAACAATGTGATCAGCAGCCTGTAAGAGAACATTTAAGAAATGTTCTTGATGTTATTGATGGAGAAAACATCACGTAGAAAAACACAGACGCCAACTCTAAAAAAGTGATTTAAAAGGCTGGACTCTGAACACGAAGGAGTTCTGATAATACCTTGCTCATCTCGTTCATCCTTCATAGATGTGCAACAAGAGCTATGGATTACAAATCCATGTTTAAATAACCCTACAAGATCATTCAGTAAATATAAAATAACAAATTCTAAGTGATAAGGAAGCACTGTGTCCTAGTTTGTTACGTTTTCCCCCCATTGCTATCTCATATGATGCATTTTACAACTGACAGTGTCTTAGATGTGGTAAATAAGATACCTAGAATCAAACCTCTACCGATGAGTGTCACTGTCAGACCTCACCAGTCTCCTTGGAGGTCCCCTCACAACTACCCTTACTCCTCTGTATAGTCTATTTTTCAACCCAGCAGAAGGATCCTATAAAAACTGAAGCCATATCATTATGGCTAAAACCCTGCAGTGTCTCTGTATTTCAGGCAGAGTGAACGCTCCAGTCCTTCTAGGTGATCTAGCTCACCCCTTCTGCATCATGATCTCTTGCCTCATCTCCCACAATGCATACTTTGCCTTACTTACTCCTTTCTACCACACCTCACATTCTTCAAACAAGCTAGGTATGCATCTCTCCCTAAGCTTTTTCCTGAGATTAGTTTTTTTCCTCAGCACCTTTTCTCTAACTTTCCTCTGCCTGGAACACTCTTGTTCTTGCGGGCATAACCAGTAACCTCATCATATGTACCTTTATACATATGATGTATAATGTACTCCCCCAATCTTTCGAATGTCTTTGCTCAGTTCTCAACTTCAGCAGAGGTAAGCACCTTGCACAACCCTGTATCCACCTTTGGCACTCCCATCTCTATTTTTTCCTTTTTCCCAAAGTACTTAATATCTTTAAATATGTTATGATTTACTCATTTTTTCATGTATTACTTGTTCTCTAATGTCCTTAGCTTGAATACTGTAAACTCCAAGAGGATAGAAACCTTTACTACCCGTTTTGTTGAACCATGTATTTCCCAAGCACAGAACCTGCCACATGGTAGGCCTCAATATAGCCTGGATGAATAAATGATTCGAACTGCTGTACAGCCCTTTGCTGAAAAGTCCAAAGACATCAAAGAAGCACATTTTGAATGACTGCATGGTAACATTAAAAAGTACATTTTAAGTAATCAGTTCTGACACATTTTCCTTTGTGCAACAGATCCAGTGCAATGTGGAGCTTAATTCTGAAGCTACCCAAGGTAGCTCCAGAAAGGACCTCTATTCTCTGCGTGGCATATAAGCTTAATAAATATTAATAACACTGTATCCTAAACTTTCTAAACATGCTTATTACCAGTTTCTTTACATTATTTCCTTTACTTAACAATGCAAAACTGCTTTTAAAAAATGTCTTACCGGTAAGTCGGTGAAAGCAATACCTAAAAAAAAAAAAGAAAACAGAAAAAAAAGTGGCATTAGAAGCTATTTTTCAAAGGCAGACTATAATTATAAGCTGAATTTCTAACTAAAAAGAAAGAAAAGAGTAACAAAGGAAGAAAAGTAAAAATACAAAAATACAGGATTAATTTTTTTTTAATTTAACACTAACATTTATGTCTGACTGCTGTCCTAATCTTTAAGATCGCTCACCTAGTTTTCCATACACAAGTCTTATTTCTGGGATGTTGCCATTGTCTCCAGGATTTTTGAAATGCTTTTAGATACATCTCCAAAGCCACATTAAACTACATAAGAAAACTGGTTGCAAAATAGTCACATTTGACTTTTTACCCCCAAGCTGCATTATCCAGCCTCAGCACTTAATCTTCTTCATTTAGATTTAACTTTTAAATAATGTTGAGTAAAAGGAAAGGCGTTTTTCTACAATCAAAGAAAAGAAAATGCAGTGTTTCTGCTTCTTTAAAAAACTGGTTTTTTTAAAAGTATATTCCTTAAGAAAATACATTCTCAAATCATTTTTTCCTTTTTTTTTTTCAAACAGAGTCTCATTCTGTTGCCCAGGCTAGAGTGTCATGGTGCCAGCCTACTTCACAGCAACCTCAAACTCCTGGGTTCAAGTGATCCTTCTATTTTTAGTATAGACCAGCAGTTGTCAACCTGTGCGTTCTGACCCACAGGAACTGTATTAAAGGGTTGCAGCATGAGAAAGGTTGAGAACCACTGATATACACAGATGTTGCTCTTGCTCAGGCTGGTCTCAAACTCCTGAGCTCAAGAGATCTTCCTGCCTTGGTCTTCCAGAGTGTTAGGATTACAGGCATGAGCCACGGCACCTGGCCCTTGAATGACTTTTGACTACTCCAGAAAAAAATTAATTCTTCCTTCAAAGGATAAAAATTTACACAACTGAGAATTTCTCTTGAATACCCTTTAACGGCAATTTCAACAGAGTCTTATTCTAAATACAAGTTGGACAATGGCAATATCATTGGAATATCTACTGGCATAACAAAGTCACAATTTAAAAATCTCCTTTCAAATATTCAAATATATTAGTTAGCTGAAAATGATACAATAAATAAACCAAGATTTCTGTAGGACTTCATCGATATATTTAAATAGAATAATGGGAGAGCAGCCAAGTTGATGAGAATTAATCTCAATTGTTCCAGTCTAAACACATATTAAAACAAAGCAAAAAGCCAAAACAGCACTAGTACCTCTACAGTCTTGTTCAATATCAAAAAATGAGGGCATTTCCAATAAAATACTCTAAGGTCTCTTCCCAATTGACATTCTATAACTCGATGATTGTGCTGTGTGAACAGAACACACACTATCCAACTCTATTTATTAAAATAATAAAATTAAAAGGAAAGCTGAACATGAATTTTTTTTTTTTGAGATAGAGTCTCACTATGTTACCCTCACTAGAATGCAATGGTATCTATCCACAGTAACCTCAAACTCTTGGGCTCAAGTGATCCTCATCTCAGCCTTCCCAGTGGCTCGGGACCACCAGCTCCAGGCACTATTCCTGGCTATTTTGAGAGACCTAGTCTCATTCTTGCTTAGGCTGGTCTCAAACTCCTGAGCTAAAGCAATCTGCCTACCTCAGCCCCCCAGAGTACTAAGGATTACAGGCATGAGTCACCACACCTGGCCATGGACATGAATATTATACCTTTTTTTTAAGACAGGGTCTTGTTCTTTCTCCCAGGCTAGAGTTCAGTGGCATCATCATAGCTCAATGCAACCTCAAACTCCTGGGCTCAAGTAAGCTTCCTGCTTCAGCTTCCCAAATAGCTGGGACTACAGGCATATGCCACCATATCCAACTAATTTTTCTACTTTTTGTAGAGATGGGGGGGGGGGGTTCGTCTCATTCTTGCTCAGGCTGGTCTTGAACTCTTGGCCTCAAGTGATCCTCCCGCCTTGGTCTCCCGAAGTGCTAGGATTACAGGTGTGAGCCACTGTGCCTGGCCAAATCCTATACCTTTTAAAAATAAATGTGTGAAAATAATGCTTTGTAATTAGGAAAGCCCTTTTTATGACTTTTAAAAACTAGTAAATTTTAAGAGCTGGATATAGTAGCTCCAGTCTGTAATCTCAGCAGTTTTGGAGGATAAGGTGAAAGGATCACTTGAGCCCACGAGTTTGAGATCAGCCTGGACAATATAGTGAGACTCTGTCTCTACAAAAATATTAAAAAATTTTAGCCTGGTTTAATGGGACATGACTGTAGTTCCAGCTACTTGGGAGGCTGAGGCAGGAGGATTGCTTGGAAGCCAGGAGTTCAAGGTGACATAAACTATGATTACACCACTGCACTCTAGCCTGGCCAACAGAGTGAGGCCCTGTCTGGAAAAAAAAAAATTCAGGAGATTAAAAAGAATACAGGAAAAATAGAGAATAAAGAAAATATTTTAATGAACTATACATATTTTATCATTTTCATAAAATTGGCTAGTCAAATGTTTTCCTCAAAGATATCTATTTATAATAAAGACTGTCAAAACTTATATTGTTTTAGCAAAAATCCTTTTGTCAGTAATTACTGAAATTCTCACTCTACCAGAAATTCTAATGAAAAATCTAAATTAATTCTACAGATTAACATTTTAGAATGCTGCCAAATACTGCTACCTATCTGTACATGTTCAGACTAGAAAAAGATGCCCCTTTATAATAGATTAGTGTATTTAAATTTCACAGAGAATATAATTTCCAATATTTATAATTTGTTATGAGGCTTTATAAAAAGTAATCTTCAATTGATAACTAATATTCAATAAAACAAAGTCAAGAATTCTCAAATTAATTTTATACTGAATATATACTGTTTTCTCCCATATCCTCTCAAATAAAAATCTTTCCATTTCTCTTTACATAATAAGCAAATGTATATTTTGAAAACCTTCCTTGAGAAAGAAACGAAAATGTGTCAGCTTTTAGGCAGAAATCATCCACTTAGGAAATACAAGGGAATAGCAACTGAATAGTATTTTATCTTCTAAGATGTTGGAATTTAGACCAGAGGTAAGCAAACCTCTCCTGTAAAAAGCCAGACAGTAAAATATTTTGTTTTCCAGGCCAAAAGTCTTTATTACAAATACTCAACTCTGCTACTTGTAGCAGGAAAGCACATGTAGACAATATGTAAATGAATGAGTATAGTTGAGTTCCAATGAAAGTTCACATAAAAGCAGATGGAAGGCTGATTTGACCACAGCTTGTAGACTCCTGTTCTAAAGGACTAATTTCTGCTCACCAATGTGTTATTACTGTATCCCTGGCATCTAGGCCACAGCCCAGCAAACAATGATACTACATAGCAATGATCTAAGAATCTTGCATGTATCCCTTCAGTTTACTCTGACCACCTTCATGTTGGAGTGCTCCTATTCTAGAAAATGAAGAAACTGAAGCACAGAAATGTTAACTAACTTATATCAAGTCATGTGGTATAAAAGCCAGGAGTCAAATTCTGGCAAGTCTGACAAAAGAATTCTTATTAACTGCTATTTTATCTCCTCTCTACGTGCTCATTAAATTATTTATTAGACTTACGAATGAATAATGTCAAATGTTCAAATTTACTGAAAATTAAAATGTGATTTCATCATTAGGTACCCTTTTCTTTTTTTTTTTTTTTTTTTTTTTTTTTTTGAGACAGAGCCTCAAACTATCCCCCTGGGTAGAGTGCCATGGCATCTCTCATAGCAACCTCCAACTCCTGGGCTCAAGCGAGTCTCCTGCCTCCGCCTCCCAAGCACCTGGGACTACAGGCACCCGCCACAACGCCCGGCCATTTTTTGGTTGCAGCCATCATTGTTGTTTGGCGGGCCCGGGCTGGGGATTCGAACCTGCCACCTTAGGTGCACATGGCTGGGGCCTTAGCCGGTGGCGCCGAGCCAGGTACCCTTTTCTTAAGAATCGATCTACATTTTAAAAATAGCTTTCTTTGGCTGGGCACGGTGGCTCACACCTACAATCCTAAGCATTGTGGGAGGCCAAGGCAGGCAGACTGTTTGAGCTCAGGAGTTTGCTATCAGCCTGAGCAAAAGCCAGACCCCATCTCTACTAAAAACAGAAAAACTGAGACAAGAGGATGGCTTGAATCCAAGAGTTAGAGGTTGCTATGAGCTATGATGCCATGGCACTCCACCCAGGGTGACAGCTTGACACTCTGTCTCAAAAAAAAAAAAAAAAAAGCTTTCTCGTCTAGGCGCGGTAGCTCATACATGTAATCTCAGCACTTTGGGAGATAGGAAGATGGCTTGAGGCCAGGAGTTTAAGACCCGCCTGGGGAACATATGAAGAGCTCATCTTTACAAAGAATTAAAAAAAAAAAAATTAGCTGGGCATGGTGGCATTCGGCTCTAGTCCCAGCATCTCAGAACAGGCGGAGGTAGGAGGACTGCGTAAGCCCCAGAGGTTGAGGCTGCAGTGAGCTATGACTATGCCACTGCACTCCAGCCTAGGCAACAGACTGAGACACTTAGCAAGAAAAAATTCAATGTAAATATCTGTGAAAATCTGATAGGAAAAAAATAAATTCGTACCACCTGTGATCTTCCCATCTCTCAAAATAAAATTTCATCTCCGGAAAGTTTTAGTAGTTAGTATTAAAAAGACTAATTGTAGAGCAGTGCCTGTGGCTCAGTGAGTGGGGCACCGGCCCATATACCGAGGGTGGCAGGTTCAAACCCGCTGGCCCAGCCAAACTGCAACAAAAAAATAGTTGGGCATTGTGGTGGGCACCTATAGTCCCCAGCTACTTGGGAGGGTGAGGCAAAAGAATCGCCTAAACCCAGGAGCTGGAGGTTGCTGTGAGCTGCGATGCCACAGCACTCTACTGAGGGCAACAAAGTGAGACTCTATCTCTAAAAAACAAAAACAAAAATACTAATTGTGGTTTTTAAAAAATGTGTGCTTTTCCATTTTTGAGCCAAAGGTCATACCTAAAAGCAGATTTCTCTTGGTTTAAGACTTTAAACATCTAAACACCAGAGCCAACTAAGACTATCTCAGTTAATTACTTTGACAAGTCAGAGTCAGAACAGTAACAACAAATAAAGTAGCTCTATCCCTCAAGACCAATTGGCCACAACAATCGAATCACACAAAATATATATAATTTGCACAAAGTCTTTAACACGATTTTACTAATGAAAATATAAGGATCTTTTGTAGACTCGGGAAATATTTAAGTCAGACAACACAGAAAATGTCAGAATTAAAATTAACATCAGAAAATGTTAAGCCAACTATAAATACAAAAAAAAAAAGAATTAACTTTAAAAATATTTTGAGACATTAAAAAAGAATAACTATTACCAATGCAGCCAGAAATTTAGAATTTTCTACTATGACAAAAAAATGTAACTACTGTGTTACATTAAAGAACATCTATTATGTGCTTAAGCATATTACTTACAGTCTAATTTTAAAATATAACTTATAAGCAAAATAGAATTTCTGCTTTCTAGGGGTATCCAGTTTTTGCTTCCGCTCATTAGAAATAATCCGTTATGAGCCAAGAACCAACAGTATAATATAAAACCATTCTATTTAAAAAATGAGGAGAGCCTCAGTCTTGCTATCCTTTATACATGTCAGGATTAAAAAAAAAAAAAGAAAAGAAAAACTTCTAAGGAAAGGGAATATAATGACCACCCTTAAATCTGAAGTGCTATGAATGCATAGTCAACTAAAACTCCTAACTTTCCATTAGTCTTATAACGGATGGGTGTCTTCAAGTTTTCATTAACTCATATGTCTCATTCGCCACCTGTCTTGTGTTCTTAGAGAAGTTTTGCCACTGTCTGCTTACTTGATTCTGCTCCCTTCCACAAAACGAACTTGTTGTTACCAACTTTATTTTGTGAGCAGGTCTGACCTCTGAGTATGTCAACACCCTTCATATGATGACAGCATCGAGCTTTCCTTCCATTTGTTACCATTCCTTACACTATTCTAATAAATGGCAGCCCATTTTTCTAAACACCTATTATCTGGAGAATTGAATCATACTGTGAAGGGTTTTATTCAAAGCAAAGCAGAAAACTCTTGGCATTTCTTTTTATAGAACAAACATCTTGGTGTGGGGATTATCTCTACAGTTATTCCTGTACATAGAATGGATTTATCTTAGAGGTGGCCTTTACAGAATATAAATTTTCACTATTTCCCCATCTTCTACCTCGGAATAAAAAAGAAACTATTTCCAGAGGCACTGATCTATAAATGTGACTATCATGCTAGAAGTACAAAAATCACAATATTTAGTTATTTTTACATGCAATCATTATATTATTTTGGTACCTAAACTATGTCCATTCTTGGTATAAAAGCAGGTATTGTTGATAAGGTTAACACAACAGCCAATGACATCACCAGTTGTAAAAGTAGGTCCATAAGGTTGTCCAGTTCCAGAAGAACAAAATGAGTGTCCATCATCCCCATGGTAACCATATGAATGTTTATCCCAACCTGAAGAGAAAATTCCAGCATATTTATAATGAAAAGTAAGGTCCCTCTATACTAGATTTATTCAGTAAGATTATGATAATTCAGAATAGTACAAAGATACAATTCCCAAATGTACACTTAAATTCTCAACAATTATGTCACATAATTACTTCTATATGAAGTAACTTACAACATTAAGGAAAATAAATTAGCTACACAGAACACTAAAACAGTATTAAACAGAAAGAATTTATACCTGCCCCTCAAAAAAACACATGCAATATTCAAGCAGAATGCATTTTTCATGAATATTTCTTTTTGCTAACAGACCAAAAGAATTTTGCTTTGATTTGATTTAAAGAAACGCACATAGTTTGATGTAAAACAGATTATATTATATTCAGTCATCACAAGCTTTTCAAGGTCTTGATCAAATAAAAGTCAAACAATTTATGTTCTCTCCACACCAAACTACAGATATGTCTGCATCATTATTAAGAGATTTTTACTTTAACAGTTATGTTTATAAGGAGAGCTTTCAAATAATAAAAACCTCACTTAAATTCTCTTTCAGGGAGGGAGAAGGGAAGGGTAATGGGTGGAGGGAGGGTGATTAGAGGGATCACTTCTATGGTTTATCTTACAAGGGTACAAGTGAATCTTTCTAAGAGTAGAATACGATTGTCTTAACACAGTAACTAAGAAAATGACATGAAGGCTATGTTAGCCAGTTTGATGAAAATATTTCAAATTGTATATGAAAACACCACACAGTACCCCAGAATTGCATTAATGTACATAGTTATCATTTAATTAAATAAATAAGTAAATAAATAAATCCTCTTTCAACTTACAAAAACTGAGTCACAATGGATAAAAGATTTAAATTCACACATGAAACAATAAAAATTTTAGCAGAAAGCATGGGAAAAACTCTTGATGATATCAGCCTGGGTAAAGATTTTATGAAGACAACTCCATCAACTATTCCAACAACAATAAAAATTTAAAAAAGCAACTTAAACTAAAAAGCTTCTGTACAGCTAGGGACACAACAATTAAAGAAAACAGACAACCTTCAGAATGAGAAAAGATATTTGCATTTAGCAATCTGACAAAAGGTTGATAACTAGAATGTATAGAGAATTTAAATGAACCAAGAATAACAACAAAAACAACAAATAATCCCATCTATCACTGGGCAAGAGACACGAACAGAACCTTCTCTGAAGACGACAGACAAATGACCAACACACACATGAAAAAATGCTCATCGACCTGAATCATCAGAGAAATGCTAATCAAAATCACTTTGAGATATCACCTATCCCCAGTAAGAACAGCCCACGTGACAAAGTCCCAAAACCACAGGTGCTGGTGCACTTGAGGAGAGAAGGGAACATATTGTTGGTGAGACTACAAACTAATAAAGTTGCTTGGGAAAGAAGCATGGAGAATCCTCAAAGTTTAACTCAAAATAGACCTTCCACTTGATCCTGCAATCCCATTAATAGGTATCTACCCAGAAGAAAAACAAAATCATTTTATCACAAGGACATTTGCACTAGATTGTTTATTTTACTGCAGCTCAATTTACAATTGCCAAAGATGTGGAAACAACCCAAGTGACCATGAATGGATTAATAAACTATGATACACACACACATACATACAACATGGAATACTATTCAGCCATGAAAAAGTTGGGAGCTTTACATCTTTTATGTTAACCTGGATGGAGTTAGAGAACATTCTCCCTAGTAAAGTAAGAATGGAAAAAGAAACATCCAATGTACTTAATAGTAACATGAAACCAAGAGATGAACAAATACACATCCACACAAGAGGAAAACTCAATTCGATTCAAGTTCAGGGAAGTGGGGTGGAACAAGGGGGATTGGTGTGCTCTCACACAGCACCCCCTGGGTGAGGGGTACAACTATAACAGGAACTTTACCTAACAAACACAAACAATGTAACTGAATCATTAGTAGCCTCATATTAATCGGAAATAAAATAAAAAAGTAAAAATAAATCTTCTTTCAAGTATAATTATAAGCAAAAAGGTAGAATGAAAGTATATTAAGTTAACACATCTGATTACAATTAGATGACAACTACATTAGCTTGGTTTGTTTCTTTGTTTTATAGCACGTCATGTGGTATATATTGGCTGTTTTGCTTTATATTTCAAAAAATTTCCCCCCAAATGATTTTTAACATTAGTAAATAGAATACTAGAAAACATAATCCAAGAATGACTTCCCTCAGATAAATGATATCAGGAAATAGGTCTGCCATCTAAATTCAGACCATCTTCAGTTTACTTTTAATGTTAGTCTATATTCCCAGAACACTAAATAACTGAAGATGAGTTAAAGGCCAGAAAGAAATGTGATGTGTAACAAGCAGAACCAGCCACATGAAATGTTTAAAGTAACTGATATTTTTGTGACTACACACTTAAAGTTAAAAATATAAAAAACAAAAAAGCATGGTACATATGCTTTATAAGTTTTGGTAAATAGCTGGAATTTAAATGTATTAAAAACTGTTGAGCTTCCACTTGGAACTCATGATATAGGTGATAGAGACAAGTAAATCAATATCTTCAACTACTTCAATTTGTTGCTTGAAAATTTTAACTAGGTGCTAGCCATAAGACAATACCACAATACTACATAATTCAATTACAAGTGTACCTGGTAGTCTATTCATGTTCACACCTTGAGCAGAAAGACCAATTCCCATGTAACTGTTGGGAAAAAAGAAAAGCAAGTTATTATAGTCATATGTGTATAAATCACCCAGCACTCTCAAATATCAGCAGAACCAAGTCCAAGTTGAAACTCCTAGTATAGCTAGAAAAATGTTATTACAAGTAATTACACAGCAGCAACAAAGGTCAATATTAAACATAAATAACACCTAGATTCACAGTAAATTCCTACAGTAATAATTCATAAACACAACCAAAGTATGAGTAATACCAATGAACTCTGATACCTATAACATCTTTCCAACTTACTTACAGATACAGTAGAACCTGTGTAAGTTGACCACCCAAGGGACTATAACAAATTGGTGAACATATAGGGGTTGACCAGTCAAAATAAGGAACCAGGCCTACTGTACTGACAGGTACACGTGGTACATGTCTGGTCTATGAAAATTAGGTCAACTTAAAGAGGTGGTCATTGTAAGGAGGTGGTCAACTATGAAGGTTCTATTGTAATTATGTAGGATTAAGACATCTCACAATCTTTTTTTCTTTTTTTTTTTTTTTTGAGACAGAACCTCAAGCTCTCCCCCCGGGTAGAGTGCCATGGCATGGCTCACAGCAACCTCCAACTCCTGGGCTCAAGCGAGTCTCCTGCGTCCGCCTTCCAAGTGGCTGGGACCACAGGCACCTGACACAACGCCTGGCTATTTTTCGGTTGCAGCCATCACTGATGTTTGGCAGGCCTGGGATGGATTCGAACCCGCCACCTTAGGTGTATGTGGCTGGCGCCTTAGCCACTTGAGCCACAGGCGCCAAGCCACAATCTTTTTTTCTATGAAAAAAAGAAATGTTAATTAAGAAACAAACATGTTTCCTAAAGAACAGTGAAAAGTTAGACCACCAAAATCAAAAGGGAGACAAAAATTCACATTAGGAAAAAATGTCAAACTCATATCAAAGCATCTAAAATACTTAATTAAATTACCGTAATGTGTACTTTTTAGCATATTTATATAATGGTTTTCTAAAACTAAGCAAATTAATAAAATCTACCTAAACAGAGGACTCAGTTATCCACTTATAAGATTAAAGCAAAATAATTTCCATAAGAGAAATACACAAGGAAAAGTAATTGCTGAGGTATGCAATTAATTTTCAAAAGCTTATAAACCATTAATAGTAAAACCTGATAAAGATAGTTCAAAAAAGAAAAAAGCAGAAAGCAATATATGTATAAGTACGGATGCAGAAAGAAAAAAGCAAAGCAAATCTAATTTGTTAAAAGGCTAATTGAATACGATTGTATCAAGAGGTACGTTTATTTGTAGTTGATATGATTACATACATAGAAAAACCAAAGAATCCACCAAACGCACTTAATTAGATATTTTGGCAAAGTTGTCAGATATAAGAAAAACATTTTAATAACACACAGACAATCTTTGAGAAGTAGAAAGACAAAGCTGTGAGAGGGGATATAGCTATGGGCCTGCAAAGTTCTTGTTCTATGATTACTCTCTGAAGTGCCTCCCCCTTCCCTTCCCCTTCCTTCTCTGGAGAACTAAGCACTAAAAAAAACTCCACAAGAGGGGCATTAGCCATGCTTGCTGCTTAAAGCCAAAAGGTAGACTAGGCATCTCCTACTGAAGGAAGGCAAAGAATACGCTGGCACCACCTATTGCCTGGGCTAGAGCTTATCTGACACGGAGCCTAGTTAGGGGGAAAAGAGTAGAAAGAAGCCTCTTGACCAGGACCTAAACCAGTTATTGAACGGATCATGACTAAATGAGCAATATACTCCTAATACCATCCTGAAGCAAGAATCTGTTAACTCTAATACAAATCTGGCTTGGGATTGGGGGGGGGAGGGGCGAGGGCAGTGAATTAAAAGGTACAAACTACAAGAAAGAGAAAATAGCATAGAAAAAGATTAACAAAATGAAGATAAATGTTAAACTTCCCAATCAAAATGAAGCTGCAAAAACAAAATTCTAAAAGGAGGCCAACAAAATAAACAACTGGAACATAAACTTAATCTAGATGACATCAATGACAATATGATTAAAAAAATAAAAATAAGTATATTTAAGAATATACTTCAAAAAAACACAAAGGAATCACAATCACTAAAAAGTAAGGAGTAGAGCACCAGTACCTGCCAAGTTAATTTAGCTAATAATTTTCCTCAGTTGAAAGGTAATGTTGTTGAATTGCAATGCACAATGCATACTTTTAAGTCATAGTTAAAACACACTGTAGAATATCAATGACAGACATAATCTTAAAAGCTACCAGAGAGAAAAGGCAGGTTATGTACCCATGAACAACAATTAGACTGACAGCAAACCTCTTACCACCACCAACTGATGATAAAAAGCAATAGCACAGTATGTTCAAAGTACTGAGGGTGAAGAAATATCAACCTAGAACTTAATTCCCAGGTAAAGCAGCAAAAATAAGGGGGAAATAAGGTTATTTTAAAACACATAAAAGCTTATAGTTTATTATCCACAGACTCACAAAAGAACTATTTGAAGTGAGGACATAAGTAAAAACAGATGACATGAACAAAGAAATAATAATCAGCATGGAAAATGACAAAATATGTCACTAAAATGAATTACTGACAAAAATGCTACTCAGAGTTTAAAAGTCTACCATTCATACGCAATGTGCTAGGATATAATTCACACTTTCTTAACATATAAAGAAACCAGAAAATATGATCCATGTTTAGGAGAAAGACAAACAATAGGGAATGATCCCAGATGTTGGAATTTAAAGCACCTAAGTATTACAAAACACTACATGTAGGGGGAAGCATGCTTGTTCTAAATAAAAAGATAGGAAATTCCAGGAAAAAAAAAAAAGAAACTACTATGGTCTGAATGTTTGTGTCCCCCGCAATTCATGTGTTGAGGAACCTAATCCCCAATGTGGTGATATTATGAGGAGGAGCCTTTGAGAACTGATTAAGTCATGAGGGCTTTGCCCCCTTAGGACTGGGGTTAGTACCCTGATAAAAAAGCCCTGTGAAACCTGTTTGTCCCTTCTGCCATGTGAAGACATATAGAAGGTGTCATCTATAAAGCAGAGAGTTATCAACAGACATTCAGTCTACCAGAGACTTAATCTTGGACTTTCCAGCCTTTAGAACTGTAATCAATAAATTTATACTGTTTATAAAATATTTGCTTATGTACTTAAAGACAGCTTGAAGATGGTAAAATGAGTAAATAAATATGAAAATAGACCTTAAAAGCAGAAAGAAAAAAAACCATCCCTGGGACAATATCAAAATGTCTAATACACAAATAATCAGAGTCCTAAGGAGAAAACGAGAGACTGAGGCAGAAAAAAATAACAAAATAATTTTCTAAATTTAATGGTCCATAATTTATAGACCATTAAATGGTCCATTATAATAGACCATAATTTATAGATTTAAGAAGCTTGGCAAACATTAATGAAATTTAATACAAAAAATACTGAGCTGGTGAAATTTAAGAATAAGAAAAAACATACTGAAATTGGGTAGAGAAAAATGACATACTACTTTCTTAGGAACACTGAGTTAACTACTGACTTCTCATCAGAAACTATGCAGCTGGAAGACAGTGGCATGAAACCTTCAAAGGTGCCAAAAGGAAAAAAAAAAAAAAAACAAGAAGAAACAAATCCTACTAACACAAAATGTTATATTTAGAGAAAAAAATCCCTCAAGAATAAAAGTTAAATGAAAACATTTTCAGATAAAAGAAAAATAACAGAATGTGTCACCATCAGACCTCTACTAAGAAAAGTGCTTTAAATTTCTTGAAATGTATTACTCTTTAAAGCAAAAATGGCAACATGTATTGCACCATTCATAACCAATGTAGATGTAATACATGTGACAACCGCAGCAAAAAGGACAGAAAGAGGGAACAAATGTAGAAATGCATTTTACATAAAATGGTGTAGTATTAATTCTCAGTAAATTATGAAAATAGAAATAAAAATTCAGCAAGCATCTTTAAAAAGGAACTCTAATAATATATAAAAATGGTACGGTATCTTTATCAGGTAGTGTTTAACCCAAGAACAAAGCCTGGTTTAATATTAGAAACCAATCAACATGTTTTACCATATTAGAAGAAAATCCATATGATCATGTAAATACTTACATAAAAGAAATACCTGACAAAATATAATACCCATTCACAATAAATATTCTTAGCAAACTAAGAAAAAAAGGGTACTTTCTCAACCTATATCTACAAAAATCCTACATCTAGCATACTTAATAGTGAAATACTGACCACTATTGCCTAAATACCAGGAAGGCAAGAATAGCAGCACTAATCACTTCTATTCAACATTGTACTACAAATCTTAGCCATTTCAACAAGGCAAGAGAAAAACAAAAGACATAAAAATTTAAAAGGAAGAAATAAAATAGGCTCTATTTGCAGACTATTTATAAAGCCTAACAAATCTATAAAATAATGAGAATTAAGTGAATTTAACAAGGTTACAATATACAAACTGAGTATACAAAAATCTATTGCATTTAATGGCAGCAAATATTAGGGAAATAAACTAATAAAAAAATGAAAATTTTAAAATGCCATCTATAATAGCATCAGAAAATGTAAAACGCCATAGCACCCAAGCCCAGAGGCAGGGTACTATAAAGTTTCTTAAAAAAATAAAAAATGTAAGAATACCTTAGTGACATAAGGATAAAGCAAAGATTTATTAGGATACACATAAAATAATGAGCTCTTAAATTAGATTTCATCAAAATTTAAAACTTCTCAAAAGACTCAATTTTTTTAACAGACAAAAGATGTGAATAGACACTTCACAAAATAAGATACTGCAAACATTCAAGAACACATGAAAAAGTGCTCCACACAGACAGTCATCAAGAAAACCCAAAGTAAAACCACTCTGAGAGACAATGGCATACTGGCCAGAATGGTTAAAATTTAAAAGCCCAAAAACATTAGCACTGCCAAAGATATGGCATGATATGAACATTCATACATCATTAGTGGGAATGTAAAATCGTATAACCCCTCTGAAACAAAGCCTGGCAGTTTCTCACAGGACTAAACCCTGTGACTCAACAATTAGACTCCTAAAGAGAAATGAAGACATGTTTACCAAAGACTTGTGCAAGTATGTTCACAGCAGCTTTCTTCACAATAGTAAAAAACTTTTTTTTTTTGAGACAGAGCCTAAAGCTGTCACCCTGGGTAGAGTGCTATGGCATCACAGCTCACAGCAACCTCCAACTCCTGGGCTCAAGCAAGTCTCCTGCCTCAGCCTCCCAAGTAGCT